>JAXQQM020083408.1:0-205801 GCA_034641835.2 Pinus albicaulis | reverse complement strand
ACCAGCACGTGCTCAAAGAGCTTCAAAAACCAATAGGCTTCACAATAATAAGCCATGTATTCAGATTCAATAGTGCTCTCGGAGTAACAGAACCAAGTAATATAACACTAGGTGTGCATTCATCATACTGCCAACTGAGCTAGTATTAGAATATCCATGGAATCTTATATCCCGGCAATGAATTTCTGACCATAAGTAATAGCATCATAGAGATATCTCAACAAGCAACTATCCCCTATGTATAGATCCACACATAGACATATGATAGGTGTTTATCAAGAGTGCGAGGGATCAACAACTTCTCCATCTCATCATATCTTTAAGTGCATTAGGGCTAGGTATTTAGATCTTTAACTTCTACTTTCTTTGCATCCTCTAAGGTAACACGGATATGAGCCATCATACTCGGTTTTCATAAAAAAAAATATTGGGCAAGAAAAGTCATGATAGATTTTATAGCTCCCTCTGAAGCTTTGCTATACATCAAATTATCCAATCCATGAGGTGACTTTATTTGAGTATCCATATCTATAAAACCATTCTTCATGAGATCTTGGCTCAATGCAATCAAGATGTCAGAGTCAAGGATTTCTTCTTGTCAAGACATAGAATTTTTCATGCACTTTCTTCATGGTACCTCTTTCATGCTGATAAGGGTTATTATAAAGAACTGATCCAAAGGGTCATGTTCTTCTTCTTCTCGGAGTTCTTCAAGCATGAAAGCTTCAAGTGTGCTACACCCCTGCAATTTATTTTACTAGCAGATCTTTGTAGCTTATTCATAGTATATAATCTATCCAAAGGTTACATCTGTCTTATTCACAAATTCGTTTATGAACAAAGCTCTATTTAAATTGTCACCAATTTACTGAGGCTACAACATACTGCTACTGTACTGTATTGATCTTATACATAATGAAGGACAAAAAAAATTGAATATGATGAGAAGCCATTAGAATTAATGCCATATATAATTGATAAGGTATATGTGTTGTTGTTCCATTTTCTGCCATATGTCACAAGATTGCATTCTAAATCATATCATTGCTGCCAGTGGCTTTTTGCAATCCAGTGTTTCTGCTAATACTATCATTTTTCAACATCCACTTCTGCTAATTCTCTTACTGGCATTCTTCCTTCATCATACCACTGTTCCACTTTTGTCCAATCATATCTATTGCGTACATTTATTTTCAAATTGTCACAGACATGTTGTCTAAATGTCACTTACATACCAGGATTTTGGCTACACATGTATCAAAGGATAGATTGACATATGCATTATTGTCTGATGCATAGATACCAAATTTACTTAGACCAAGAACCCATCTTTGAAAAGATATTAATTCCAAGCAAGGTTTATTGTTGATTAAGGTGAGACTATCACCCTATTCTTGTCAAGAGATAATACTAGTGTGATTGTCTCTCATTCAAGGTCAATTCTATACAATTCTTGCATCTGAGTTAATAAGAACGTGCTCAAAGAGCTTCAACAACCAATAGGCTTCACAATAATAAGCCATGTATTCAGATTCAATAGTGCTCCCAAAGTAACAGAACCAAGTAATATAGCACTAGATGTGCATTCATCATACCTCTTGTGTGTTTTTCACTTTGCTCCAGGAGTTCCTCTGATCTAGCGGTACAATCAGGAAACCCAATAAATGGTCATTCTTAGAATTGATTTTATTATTCAGATGCCATATTTGCAATTTGATACACAATTTCACTATATCCTAGGAATTTTTGTATATTTTGTAAACTCTTTAGCTAATAGTGCAATAAGTGATTTTTCATTTTCCCTTTTTCTTTGTTTTATATATTTACTTGTGGGATGGGATGTCTAGAAGGGCTGAGACAGAGACGTGGGGAACCAAAAACACATTCCTTTTACTTTATTAAAATTGACTCTTCTTGAGTTGTCTTTTTTGAAAGAGCTGAATGAATTGATTGCAAAATTGCGTTTTGCAAACCATTTCAAATATTGTTATGCCAGGATTTTAATTTTTTAGTTTGATTTTGAGTAAATTGGGCTCTAAAATGATCAATCCCAATCTTCAGTTCTAGAATTAATAAACATGTTTATCATGAAAGCAAATTGGCTCTAGTATTTTTGTAGTCTTAAGTAATAAGAAGCTGAGTCTTTATTTCCTTGATCCCAGAAATATAAGTGCAAATTTTCATTGAAATTGCATAGCTTGTTTCTAGGACTTTTGCAGATTTTTGCTTTGAAGAAAGCCAAACCCTTAGCTAACAGTTAGATAAGAGAAGAAAATAATCTCCTTAAAGTATGTAAGATATATCACAAACGAAAGCATGATTAGGAATAGAATTACAATGCTACAACTATTTGTGTACAATCTTGTATAATTATGTTGTAGCAATCCCAAGGAAAGAGAAAATTTGTGGGAAGAAATGTGGATGCCTTGCTGGCATCAAATATGAAAACTCCAAGATGGCCTTCTATGTAAAGAACTTTTTCAATTGAGAGGTAACTTTATCGTTTGACTCCTTTACACGTACGTCCGCATCGGATGCATAATATTTGTATCCCCTTCAAGCAGTTTTAGGTTGGTTCTCATTGTCTTTGCATTGAAACTGGCTACCATATTCTAGGAAGAGGGTTTTCCAACCTAATCCTCATGACACTGAGATAGAGGAGCACTTCATCTTCAAGGGTTCCTCTGCAATGGGATCAAAGGAAAATATGGAGCATTTCATCTTCAAGGGTTCCTCTGCAATGAGATCAAAGGACAATATTATTATCTTTTGGGAGTCCTCGAACTCCCTATCCACTTTATTCTACCTTCTAGGACTAGAGATGTTTGGCACTTTACATGAGGGAGGCATTCAGATTTGGATCTTGTTCATTTTTCCCACCGTAATGTAGATTGGACCCTATTGTGTCAATTGTAGCTTATTTTTCATGTCTCCAATAGCTAGGGGTACCAGTTTATAGGCATATGTAAACCATCAGAGTTGTGATACCTTGGGAGGCCATCTACACTTGACCAACTGAACCCTTGTGGACATGTTTCCTTAGATCATAGGATAGCTTATACTGCACCAACATCAAAGACACCTCCCCAGATCTTGGGCACAAGGTGCAACACCTTGACAATGAGATATCTTAGACCAGTTCTCACTATTCTAGTTTCTTTGGCTAGAGGTTTCTCATGAGTTTCTTCCATATGACTTCGAAGGATAGAAGAGATTTCATCAAGAGAGGTGGATTACCCCCTACACGAGACATCCCCTTGATAATTTTGTTGATTTGTTTCTCCTTTCCATGCTTTTATGTTGTAGACTAGGTCTTTTACAAAATAGGGTAGTTTTGCTTATGTCATGTTTTTCTAGGAGCAACCTCTACGCTCCTCTTTGTATGTCACATCTTTGTTCCTAAAGTGCCATTGACCCATTCATGGTTATTTTTTGAAAATTACTAAAATCATCTCATCTTTTCTTATTTGGGAGGTTTCAATTGTATAGATTATGGATGAGATTATAGGTGCAAAAGCTTGGTTAGTGAAAATGTTTCAAACAACTCTAAAATATTTAAGATATCCAATATAGAAGAAATGACTTGAGAATTTGATCAAAAGATATCTTCAGAACTTAAGATGATGGACATATTTAAGTGCTTACTACACGTGTGAGAATGAAAACATGTTAGTTTATGAACCCAACACCTTGACATTTAATTGCTAACATAAAAATTAGTGAATAAACACACAACTATGTTCCTAACAAAATTTCAGTGGAAGCACAATTACACAACCAATATCAATCACATATGACATAGATTTTTGCTTAATCACAATTCCTCTTTAATAAATTAATCTGAACCTAATTGGGCTCCCGTCCTGGGATAATGGCCCAACTGAGGAATTACATATACAACAATAAACCTAGAGTTATCCACTTGATCAAGCCCTTCCTCAATTGATCTAGATCTATCTCCCTCACTGCTCCTTGCACCTTCCTCTGGCCCAACACACTAGAGTATCACACTCCTCCTCCTAAAGCTAGTGTCGTTGTATAGCGTGTCTTTTCCCTCTCCCTAGTTTGTTTCTATAAATTTACATTGAGCTAAAACCCTAACCTTAACCCTAATCTCAAAGTGATTGACGGACGAGATTAGATCTCGCCTCACTTGAGATCAACGGTTAAGATTAAAACTTACTAAAGTAAATTAATTTAATTTTCTAAGTTTCTTTTAGCTCAGTAAGCCAACAAACTAATATAATTTTTTTTCTAAGTTAAACTTGGGCTAAGTTACATCAGCAACTTCCTCACACTAGATCAAGTGTTCTATGGAGACTCTGGATGACTTTTGCACTCCTAGACACAAGGCTTGTGAAAGTACCTGCCCAAACTACAAAAATCAACAGTTTTGAATTATAAAAAATCCCTCTGCTAAACCAAAATATGTTAGAAAACCATAATTGAAGCACATGCAATACTTTCTATGAATAATCGGTTGTTCTATGAAATCCAAGAATGAATAACATGTTGGTGAAAATGGATAGCAGACTAATAATTTATTAAAAATTTAAATGATATTCTTGTTGAGAGTTCTTCAAAATTTGATGTTAAGTCGTTCTTTTCATAAGATCTTCCAAAGGGAACAATTAATTTGATGTTTTCTAGGGGGCTGTCTCAAGAATATTGACACCCAAAATCCATGCTGAACCTTCAATACTCTGCTCCTTTCAGTTGATACCAAAATTAAGTAATGCATTGTTGAGAGTGAACTGTACCCATCGATTTTCCAAAACAATGTACCCCATGTAGGAAGAATTATTCCTAAGGTAAGGATCTTCAATATCTTTTCCATTCAATGAAAAATTTCCGTCCTCACTATTAGCCTTCATAACATCTTCAAGTTCTACAGGCAATCTCCTATAACCTTCTTCATAAATCTGACATATTTTGGAAAACATTATTTCCTAGATTTTTGGTTATAAAATTCACATAAACCTGGATATTTTGGAAAATATTCTTCATGATATTTTTCGTTATTAAATTCACATAAACCTGGATATTTATTAATCTACCTCTCTTTAGGGAAATCTGTCATTTTTGGTGTTGCTCCCAAAATACCAAGAAAGTGGCTCTGAGACCAGTGATATGATATGAGCCTAGTCTATAATCTAAACTGTGACTGAAAATATAATCAATTAGGGATACGATACCACTATTATGAGCCGACCAAGAATTTTACCATCATAACTGATATCTGAAAAGAAATGTCTGTAATTTAAAATCCGGAACTGTATCTGAAGATCGGAAAGCTACAACAATCCAGAATATGAAAAATAAAAAGGTAACAACTGCTGCAAGATATTTAACATTTGAAAGAGTATTAATAACAAAGAGATGAATGACAGTAAGAGCAAAGGAATACCAGATATTTCAACCAGAATTGAACACAGACTTTGTAGAGCATAAGTAAATCATGGAAGGAAATAGCTTGTAACTGGACGTCATATAACCAGAAAATAAGTACGTTGAATAAAACTCTCATGTGAAGGCATGGACACCAAGGAAAAATCTGCAGCAGTATGGACGCTATTCTCCTATTACCCCAACCTGATCAGTCTAGAAAAACATCAACAAAATAAGTTCCATGAAATTCTTACAAAGCAATTTTCCACAGGCTGTGACACACAATAAAAAAAAATTCCCAGAAGCTTTCCTCCTAATAGATTCATGGAATTTTCATGCAGAGCTCATCGTCATGTTCGTACCTTGGGTCAAAATCAAAAACTAAGGTGTTGTACCAGGAAAGATAGATAGCATATATTTATTGCTTTCTCTAAGCAACTCAAAACGGAAAGGCCCCTTGATTCCATTGACGCATTCCACCAACCCATTTCAAAGTGTATACCAATTTTATTTATCTGTCGTGCAGCCGATTCTCTCAGTGAATCTATATTATTTATCAGAAAAGACCCAATAACATTGAGGTAGTCTTTCATTCTCGAAGTAACATAATAGGAAAAGCTGAGCATATAATTGCCCCTTCTCGTTTTTCTGATCTCAATCTCTGTTAATGGGCCGCAAATCGATCACCACCTACAGTATTGTTACATGTCATAGAATTTTTCAAGTAGACTCCATGGCCCTTTAACGACCTAGCCGATAAATGATAAACAATAAACTGGCTGGACCGGTAAGGCCGACAAATGATAAATTGGGTTTTGAAAACCCTAGTATAGAGAGCCCAATTTATCCAAACCAGTTTATCTACCTTGTTCTACCTTGAAATGCAACACAAAATAATCCTAGAAGAACAAACTGCCAACCCTTGCACTCTGAAATACAGGGCAAATTCGAGGTTGGGCTTAATTTTCAAGAAATTGAGAGGGCGAAACCAGTCCAACATAACCAGTCCCATTTTTAGAAATCGGGTGATCTGAATAAAATTTTCCAAACAAACCAGGCGAATCAGGCTAGAAAGGTTTATCCGCCCTATATTTTTATGGGCTAAAATATAATAATAATTTATTTATTAAATATTTTTTGGGCTAATTATTTTAACTATTGAAAATGGGTGTAATTTAAAAAATTCGCCCCTTAAAAATATGAAATCTCTTAAATTTCGCCCATGGGCTAAGATTCGCCCCTAAAATTTGCCCTGACTACAAACCAATTGCTGAAATTTTGCAGGAATATTTCTATTATATTAATGCTTCTCCACTCTGAAAATCAGATAAATCCAATGAAAATATTTCAAGATATCAGCAAAATGGTTGTAGGTGACGGTGCATGATTTTTGCAATTTTACAAATTAGTTTAGCTTGAAATTTTCTGGGTTTTTATATTTTAATGATACCACTTTGTTATTCAAAAATCCATTTCATAGTTTAAAAATATACACGAATCAATTTATGCACTGTATAAATATGAAATTGTATGCATTAAATGAGGAAGAAAGGAGAAAACATCCATCATGCATACCAACTCCTCCCCCAAATTGGACAATTAGCATGCCCTAAAGCTATACTAGAAAGAAAATTGAGGTGGTTGCTACAATCGTTGTTAAAATCTATGTTTGGTGTAAAACAATATGGAATAAGAGAGGTTTTGAGAAAGAATAAGGAGATTTAATGGCATGGTTATAATAAATAAATGAATGAAAGTAACACTCCCCCAAACTGAAATCTTTTGTGTCACTGAAAAATGGGAAGTGGTAAAGAAGTGGAACTAATGTTTGAAAAATATGAGTGAATAATGTTCAATGGATTTTGATGAAATTCTCCTAAAATTTTAATAAATAAAAAACTTATGCTATTTTACCGCAAGTTTTACCTTCGTAAAAATGTGGAATGGCATGTATGGACTGACATTTGTTGAAGCTGATGTAGGTTGAAATGATGCTAAAAGTGAAAGACATGGAATCTGACGAAAAGAAATCATAAAGTCTAGGAGGGGTTTCCTTCCCCCAAACTGATTAGTTTATCTATTATCAAGATTTCTATAACCCATATCATAAGTAGACACAATCATTAATTCATCACCTCAATTACCTCATTATATATAAAAGTGACATAATCATGTTGTGAATGTCATGGGATAATAATGGATAAGAAGGGAATATAAATGAGGGTAAAAATGATGAGAAAAAGATGCATTCTTAATACCCATAAGCTTTTGTTGTTATGAGCACAAAATTTGTGAGAATTAGTTATCTCAGTCTCTGCTTCTCAAGGTTTGGCCAATTGCTTGGCGTTCACAATTAGAATTAGGCCTCTTTATTCTACCCCAAAATAATAGTATTGTTGTTAAGCTATGAATAAATGGAGACTGATTGGGAAAAGAAATATCTTTGGTTAAAGATATGAAACTTGTATAATAAAGGAATGATAGACTAGATGACACAAAATATCAAATGTCAAATATCCTAAAAGTTTCATCCCTGACATGTAAAGTGAATATTGATAACGCAATATTAAATATAAACCATAACCATCATCATCTTAAGAACTGATTAAATATTACCCCATGAACCATGAGTTCCAACAAACCTCATATATGCAATTGTAAGATTTATCAGCAATTAGCTTTGAGAAAACAATGTAACCAAGTATATCATAGTATTGAATTAACTTCTATACGATAGGGATGACAACTGTTGCCAGCGGGTGTCCATAGCGTCCCATCTATTTGAAATAAATACATAATTACAAGAGAATTTCAATTTACTTATATGTCTACTGAAGATCATTATTTTGTCTTGGTAACGAGTTAATAACAATTCCATTCATGGGAGCTAACAAAAATGAACAATCCGGCTCATGATGAGACCTCTTGTCCTTCAATTCTACAATTGAAGGCCATTACCCTGGCTTGGTGACCAGCAGTGGTAATGTCACTTTATTAAGACCTATGATCATGGTAGGTCGGCTCATGACGAGACCTCCTATCCTTCCTTTGACTATTTTTATTTAAAATGTAACTATGGTTATTTTTAATCAAAAAATGATTACTTAATAGATGGGGTGGTAGATCAGTTCCTTAAGAGTTAGGGTATGGCGTAAAACATTTTGTAGTAACTAATTTCTACTAGGGTAGTCTTTCTTCTAAAAAAATAATAACCTTCAAATGACTACTGATAAATATATTTTTATTTGTTAATATTTGGGTTGAGGAACAGTTCATTAGATAGTGATGGAAAGATTTAAGTACAATTTTGTGGTAATCATCATATATTTTACAAAATCAGGGATTTGACAAATTTAAGAAAGTCGAAAATTGACATGGTGAAATAATATTTGCATAATTATTCAATAAAAATAAGATTATGTTTATAGATAAACAAAGATAAATTAACTACCCAATAATTATGTCAAAGAGGACCTAAAACATTAAAAGTATTTCCCATTCACCAAGTCTTAAATGAAAATGGACAATCGTGACTTAGGTAACAACAATTGTAATAGAGGGAACAATAGAGGTGACTAAGGGAACAAAAATCATTCATTTGAAGGGAACAAAAACTTTGAAATACTCAAAGCATAAAAGAAACAATGGTTATTCTATCTGGGAAGGAAATAAAAACTATCCGAAAAAGGGAATGATAGTTTTTCACCACAAAAGGAACAACTGTAACACAAACAAATCATGAAAGGAACTATGGTTTTTCATTTTAGGACTGAACGTAAGTTGTGCGGATGTCGAAACAACAATTATTCGTTTGACTGAAAAACAAGTGTTCATTTTACTGAACAACAATTGTTCATTCTATTGAACAACAATGGTATGCGAAAGTAAATCAGAGAAAAAAAAGAAACTGTAACTTGTCATTTTACTAAACATCAGTTGTTCATTTAATTGAACAGTAGATGTTTATTTTACTGAACACCAGTTGTTCACTCTATTGAACAACAACTGTTCATTTTTACCTGAGTATTTTTTTATTTAATAGAACAACATTTGTTCATTCTATTGAACAACAGCTATTCATTTTACTGAATAGAATCTATTCATTTAACTAAACAAAAGCTGTTTATTTATTGAAAAACAACTTTTCACTCTGTTGAACAACAACTATTCATTTCTACTGAACAACAATTGTTTGTTTAACGGAACAACAATTTCTCATTTTACTGAACAACAGTTGTTCATTCTATTGAACAACAACTGCTCATTTTTTATTATTATTATAGAAAATGAACTTGAACAATGAAATACTCAAGCCAAAAAAATGAACTGCAACTATTCTAATTGGAAAGGGAACAACAGTTGTACCTGAAAAAGAGAACGATTGAGTTGTAATGAACAACAATTGTGCCCAAAAGAATGGCAATAGTGATTCAAGGATTATTTATCCAATAATATCAATGTTGCATGTTACAACCTCGAAATTACCAATACCATTTTAAGCTTGTAAACATGAAGTATAAATTGTCACTGTGGAAATCCCTCCCAAAAAATAACTCAATGGGTGATCCTAACAAGGTGACATGGAGAAGGATTAGTAATCCAACAGTCATAGTCACTCTACAAAATAATGAGGAATTAAGAGTGAGTCATTCCTAAAAATTCTTACCATAAGAGTTTTTTTTTAAATGAGATATGAGGAAACCATATACTTGATAAGGTTGGGCAATAAAAGGATAGATGTGGAGCATCAACATGAAACTTAAGAACTTCCTTTTATTTTGATGAAGGCACAAAATTTGTGACTTTGAACACCTGAAACATAAAAACATAAGAGAAATCAGAAAGGAAACAACACTTTATTGAAGAACTTGATAAATAGATAAATAACTTAAGTTACACTAGTTGTGATTTCAGTTGCAGCAATGTTGTTTCCTAAGGGAACATCAATCTGTTTCTAGGAACAACAATATGTCAATGGTGAACGAATGGAAAAAAATGATCTTTTGGAAAAATTCTTTTGTGGAAATGACTTGAATGTTCAATTCTTCATATTTCCTGTTATGAATCCGTCAAGTAATGAAAATATCTTCACATCATTTTCTTGTTGGTAGGTATTAGCGGGAAATTTGTAGCAAGATCTTATAAGACTTTTTAGATCATGACACCTAAAAAAAAGTAACAAAATATGATATTAAAATTCTTAGTATACGCTTGAATGAAATTCCCTTATTTCATTAACATTGTCTCCAAGAATCACTTTTTTAGAAATGGTCTCCTTTGTTCTCTTCAGACCTAAAAAAACGAGCATCTACCTGCAATAACACATAAAATCATCGAAGAAGAGAGGTGATAGGGCTCTCCTAATCGAAGACATATGAAAAAAATAACAATTAGTTACTCTGTGAAGCAAATCTACAGAAGATAAACAAAGCAAAATTTATTTGTCACTTTGCAGGAGAGCAGTGGTCGACCATACTAATCAACAATATTTTAATCATACATTTTTTTTATTTTTATTTTCATCCAATTTGAGTGATTACGAAGCCAAGTGAAAGCTACTTCAAATATATATCACCAATATAAAAAGGTTTTAAAAATTTCATGATATGATATGTCAAATTTTCTTAGAACAACCAGCATAACAAAGTCATTTTCGATTTCCCAACTTAGACCAACAGTTGATATTTTAAGCATAAATTTTTCGTTTGATGATGGATTAAATTAATTAGAATTGGAGATTAAATTATTTTAATATATATATCTCCAATAGAAACATGTTTTTGAGAGAAGAAGAATTGATGGGTCAAATATGCTAGTGAATAGCTGGAAAAATAGAGTTTTGAGAATGCTGATTTACGATAGGAATTCAGTATTTTGGTCATAAATTTCTCATATGATATCAAAATAGAGTGATTCAAATTGTTCTGTAAACTAGATTCATAGGGAAATATATCATAGAAATAGGTTTGCAATATCTAGTCATTTGGGCCTCAAAAAACTATCTGTCCCAACTCTGTCCTGAGCTGCCTACTAGACACCCTATCTTTGTTTTGGTAATAACATTTTGTTTGAGATACAAATTGAATTATTCAAATTGGGTTGTAAATTATACATGAATATATACTTAGGATAGAAACAGGCTATGAAAATATGCCCATTTGGTCCCTCAAAACATGATTTTCCCAATTGTTTTTCCAGAAATTTCATGAAGCCCGCAAACGATAAAATATGATAAACAAAATTTTTTCCCAAAATGGTGATGAGTGTTTTTAGAAATGTGATTTTAAATATAATATGTCTATATACAAAAATAAATCCAAATATCTATCATCGATATCGATTTACACAACATATAGCAACAAACACAACTCTTGTTACATATATATAAATTGATTTATTTGTGTACTTATTTATTTTATTTTCTACATTAACCTACTTTAATTTGAAAAATATGAAATATATCTACATATAAGAGTACTTCCAATCGAACCATTTTCAAAATAAGGCCTCTATTATATACATACAAAAATTATAAAAATAAACATTAATAAATACCAGGGTAGGAGAGACCAAGTTCTCGTGAAAAGATGGTGCTAAAAATTGCTGAAGTATAGAGTGATGTTGCAAAAAAATGATGGAGTGAAACCAATCTTCAATATAACCTTGAATATCTTGATTTTCCATGGTTTTCATATCATGAATTTGTTCCTTGAATTTTGCAATTTCTGGATTTGAAGCCTTCCCAATCTCAATATAAGTTCTCTGTATTTGTGCATGTGAGATAGAATGGGTAGGAAGGGTAGGTAAATTTTGTAGTTCAACACTGTAAGCATGTTTTATTGGTTTATTATAGTGAGTATGTGGAATGAATTGAGCAGGAAAATATGTAGTGCATGGAGGATTTTGATGATGTAGTTGATTGGGTTGTGTGGATGATTTTGATAGACAAGCAAGATGTCGTTGAAAAACTGGTAAAGAATATGGATGATGTGTTTGTGCGACAAGATGAGGGAGAGTAGTCATGTAATCATAAGATGAACCATACAAAAATTGTGGACAAGATTGGTGGGGGTTATATTGATATTGACATGGCTGGCATAACACAGGAGTATTCCATAATGGATTATGCAAGTAAGAAAATGGAAAGGAAGTGTTTTGAAACACACATGTAGGCCATGGTTTCCATGGTTGTGAAATTGTTGCAGCTTCTCCATCTCTTGGATACATTGTTTTCATCCCAAGTAAGAACAAGAAATTATCCACGGGATGCTCCTTTTGGAAATAAGGAAAAAACACTTCTTCAAATTTTGTTTGATTTCTCTTAACCTGCAAAACATGCAATTGTGAATTTAGAGAGATAATAAAATCAATTTTAAAATGTTCAAATAAATCATTGATTTTAGCTCTTATATCTTCTATTCTTGTAGTATATTTGGAAATGAAAGAATAAATTTCTCTAGAACTCTTACCAGCCTTGGAGATTCCTCTTTACTACCTTATGCATAAATCACAAACATCATCATATGATAGCTGAAAAAAATCACCTTTTCCTATCAGATTTAAGATTTCTAAAAGTTCATCTTTGATTCCTTTAAGATTGAGTGTTTTTAAGATCTCTTTTTCCAAATGCTTATGTTTTGACTTTTGAAGGTTGTATTTAAAACGCTCCAGATAGTCCTCCAAGATTTCATCTTCCCCTTGTATCATAGTGAAAATATCTTCACTGGCCATGCAATAGTCTTAGTACTTCTTCAAGAATATATTATTCATGTCCTCCCATGTTTGAATGCAGTTCCCACCAAGGCTCATGAACCATCGAACAAAAGCTCCATTTAGAGTAAGAGGAAACACTTTCAACCTTTTATCATTAGTACAAGAATCATATCCTCTACAAAGCACTTCAAACTCAAATAAAAATGTATCTGGATTTTCATTTTCCAAACCATGAAATTTTGGTAGAGTAGATGGGGGAATTGTGTGCATTTGTGTCACTCCTCCTAGATCTCTGATAGGAAAATCAAAAGTAGTATTGTGTGTCATTTCTTCCCAAAATAGAAGATGTTCTTTACGTTCTACTTTGAGGCTCCTCCTTCAAATATTCCTGTCAATTGGTTAGTGTTACACCATTTTTTGGTCATCTAACCTACTATCATTAGATGGACCCAAGTACACCATGTAAGACCAATTTTACCCTAAGTAAAATTGCTTTCACTATGTGAAATAACTTAATAAAACACATTTATTAGGTTGTTTATGGTCTAAACAGGAAGCCCCAAAAGGAAATATTAAACAAACCTATATTTGTTTGATTTTCCTCAAGGAATAATTAATTAAACAATAATTCAATTATTATTCCTGGTCATGTTTAACCCAAAACAAAGAAATTAATTAGATAAATCTTTATTTATCTTATTATTTTTTAGGAATAATTATTTAAATCTTATTTAAATAATATTCCTTGTTAAATATGACTAAATCACCCATAAATAATTAAATAAATCATTATTTATTTGATTATCCTTCAGCCACTTCCTTAAAATGATAAATAAATCATTTATTTATTTATTATTCACAAATAAAGGGATTTGACCCAAGTCAAATACTTTTTCCCTCCAACAAATATAATAAAATATTCCATAAAAGGTGGATCTAGATTTGGTTAATGTTATTTTGATCATGCACCAAGATCTAGAATGACCCAATATTTTGTTATAAATAGGAGGGTTTTTCCTACCATTCTTCACCTTTTGTTGCCTATTAGATCACTCTGGATCTATACACTTGGTCACATTCTACATTATTCGCTGTGTGAGCTCCCTTTGAGTTCTATCTTTGTCTGGGTTTTCTACACCAACAAGAGAGAGAGATTCTAGATCTGAAGTGCTGAGGACTTCCAAGAACCCATCCCATTGAGGAGAATTGGATACACCTTCTTGTTTTCCTCCCAGGTGCCCTTAATACAAAAATTCTTTCAAAAAACATTGTTCTTGTCTTGTCTATTGGATGTATGGAGCAAACTCTTGATTTTACTGTTTAATGTCTTTCTATGCATAGATATGGTTTTTTGCAGCACTTTTCTTGATCAACTAACTGCAGATCTGAAGATATTGGCAGCCATATTTGATGTTAGGGCTATAAGTTATGCGTAGCTAAAGTGGTCTTTTTTTTTTCGTACGCTTCGACAAAAGATTCATACTAACAACTGGCGACTCCACACGGGTTTTCAATTACGACCGCTGTCGTTTTTCATATTCCTGCATATCCAGCTACTTCAGACCCTAGGGTTTCTTTTCAGCTTTTTTTTTCCTATTTTTATGTTGTTTTTCTCACACAAAACCCTAAAATATTAAAATTTCTAACTTCCGCGTGTTTCTGGACCTATTGCGCAGGTGACAGACATCAGCCGCAACTGAGACGACAACTTTTTCTGAAATCTGCCGCCGAGAGTGCCAGAAGTGCAGGTCGCACTTTTTGGCCCAAAAACTGCGTCCTGGAGCTTCAGGTCGCAGAAAACAGCCCCAAAACTATGACCTGAGCGAAAAACAGGTCAAAAACTGCGACCTGGACTTTTTTCTGGAATTTTTCTGAAATTTTTCTGGGTTTTTCTGAAGCTTCTGTAAGGGTTCTCCAGCCTCTATCTCATCCCGTTTAGACCTGTTTCTGATCTGTTTTACTCATCTAAGTGGGAACCTAGCCCCCTAGGGCTTTAGTACCCTCCACTTTTTGTGGAAGAGTTTTAACTATTTCAGGTGTCTGTTTTTTCAGAGTTTCAGCCCCCCCTTTTTCAGATCTGATACCTCC
Source organism: Pinus albicaulis (assembly GCA_034641835.2). Lineage (NCBI taxonomy): Eukaryota > Viridiplantae > Streptophyta > Pinopsida > Pinales > Pinaceae > Pinus > Pinus albicaulis. The sequence continues at coordinate 190,612 of JAXQQM020083408.1, read as the reverse complement.
TTTTCAGATCCCTTTTAATCAGCTCTTCTCCCTTTCAAATCACCTCCTGAAGATTTTTTTGGATCTACCTTTAGGGCCTCCTCCTTGCCCCATCTGATTTTTGCTGATTCCCTCCTTTTTTCCAGCCACCTTGCCTCTGCCTCTTGGCTGTGTTCTGCCCCTCTTTTCAGCAATTTTCTCCTTTAGATCCCTATCCCTTTCGAACCTAGATCTATTGGCCTCTTTATAGTGTGTTTTGACTAGATTTTTTCCCTCTGTTAGACTAGTTTTGAGAGACCCGCCTTTTTGGGTTAGATTGATGCATTGTTAGCTGTTAATTTTCTGTCATTTCAGCATTATATACTGTTCTCTGCAGATTTATTTTCAGTTACGCAGCACACTTTTTCTCTTGCTCTCAAAACGAAAAGGGTTTAAAAATTAAAATTAACACATGCCACACACTCACACTAAGTGAAGAAGAGCCTGGTTTACACCGCCAGGCAAAGACTTTAAAATAAATTGACACTGCACCTATCTACCCTTGTTTCGACATTGCACTCTCTTGATTCTGCACCTCCCTGCCTTTGTTGGTCGTTCTTCTTCCCCTTGTGCCGTGTTTGTGTTGTCACCATTGTGCCCCCAAGGCACAAATCCCAGAGACTTCTTGGCCTTCACCCTCAGTTTCTGGTCGGTCGACCTACTCCTTCCCTCCGTCGTCGAGTTAGACCTCATCCGAGTCCGCACTCCGACTCCTCTTCTGGTTCATTGGGTTCTCCTTTTACTTCCGGTTCTCCCCCTGTCACCTTCACTATGTCTGGTCCAGGGCCTAACGCTAGCAGTACTCCCAGCCCTAATGCCAGGACTACTACTAGCGGAACCGCCATAGGAACTACCTCGGCTTCGCCCTTGCTCCCCTTCATGGCAGGCCTCAGCCTCCCTGATTTGGACCGGTTGACAAATGACCCTATACACCATGGCGCTAGTTGGCCTGCTATGCTGACAAAGCTCCCTTCTAACATCCCAAAGTTTGAAGGCCTTGCTGGAAAAGATCCTTCAAATCATGTTCGATCTTTCCACATGTGGTGTTCATCTACCTCCATTACCGATGACTCTGTCTGTCTTCGGTTGTTCCAACGAACGCTTACAGGCGCGGCTTCTAAGTGGTATGTTGATCAAGCCCCTTCCTCTCATACCACCTTTGCGACTCTTGCCCGGGCTTTTTTATCTTACTTCCAGCTTCCCCTTCGTTATGACACTGGTATCGAACTTTTGACTTCTTTCTGTCATTCATCTGCGACCCGCCTATCCGATCTGTCCAGGAATGGCGGAGACGAAAGAGCCTATGTCAATCCCCTACCTTCGAAGATCATGTCTACATGGACTGGTTCCTTAGATCTCTCTTGCCTCCTATCGGAAAGATGTCGCATCGCATTTCCCCCAAACCGAAGAAACCGCCCTCCAACTGGCATTACAATATGACTTGATCTACGCCCAGACAGGTTATGTTTATACCGTTCTACCTGATCTCCCCAGACCCTGTGGTGTCAATGTACCGGGGGCACCTCATGTCGCCGACGGTATCATTGGAACTCTCTCTCATCCATATGCCCAACCTCCCATGGGTTATGGTTTTCCTGGGGGAGGGGGCAGCACCTCCCGCACTTGTTCCCCTCTTGGTAGCACATATCTAGGATACAACATGCCTCCTCTTTTGGCCCAACCTCCTGGTCACCATACTGTTACCCAACCCCCTTATTATTCGTATCCGTAGTTTAGTGCTCCAGCTCCTCCAGCATCAGCACCTCCGCCTCCCTGGCCTTCTCAACCCCTGCAACAGCAGTCACCGCCCCCTCAAGAGCAGGTGGATGCACAGCAGGGATTCATGGCTATCCAACCACCTGACAGACAGATGGCCACTCAAACTTCCCCTTCTGGTCCCTCCAATTACCAGATCCTCATGATGAACTCTGATCCACCTCTAACCGTCGACCTTAACCTTCAAACTCGGTCCCATCAGTACCCCAAGCCTCCCTCTCCGTCTGTCCCCGAGTCACCTTCTTCAGGGTCTACAGAGCCTCTTTTGACATCCAATGGTCCCTTGCATATCCCTCAACCCAAAGTTGCGGTTGATACCAAGATTCCTAAGGGACCATTACACCGAAACGCTACTTCTGGTCAAGCTACTCATTCATATAGCATCGTAGATGATTTGGCACAATCTCCTGCTGTCATTTCAACACTGGAACTCCTCCAGTCGTGCCCTTCCCAAAATAAGGCTCTACTATCTTCCATGGGTGCTGTAGATCCTGCTGATGACCAAATTATTGTTTTCGACGCCCATCAATCAGAACATCCTCCCCTTCCTGCTTCCGTATCCTTCCAAATCCCAGTCAAAATCTGGAACGCTAATGTTTCCCGGTGTATAATTGATGAGGAGGCATCCACCTGTGTGATGTCCGCTTCAGTTTGGAAGCAACTCGGATCTCCTGAGTTGGCCCCTTCCACGATCACCCTTCGAGCGTGGGATGGCCACGCCTCCCAACCCATTGGCCTCTTCCGTAATTGTCCTATCACTCTTGCGGGCAAGACTGTTTGCGTTGACGTTGAAGTCATCGACGCCCCTCTTGATTATAACATTCTTTTGGGGCGTAGCTACACTTATGCTATGTCTGCTGTCCCATCCGCGGTCCACCGCAAGATGTTTTTCCCTCATAATGGAAAGATAGTCACCATTGACCAATTGACGTATCATGAGCCAAAATCTCAGGCCTCCCCTGAGTCGACCATCTCTTTTGTAGCCAATCAACAAACTGTCGATTCTTTGACTAGTGTCTCTCCCAGCGTCTACAAAGACTCCTCTTTGCTTGGAACCTTCCCTGGTCTTCCTCCTCCTCCTGTCTCCGACCCCAGCTCATCGAATGTTTGCATGATGCAATCGTCTCGGGCTGCTCTCAAGCAACCTGCTTCGGCTAGTCAACAACCGCGCTCTCCGCAACCTGCTCCTAGCCCTTCACCTGCAGCTAGTATTCATGAGCCTCTTTACCCTCCTGGAACGGTTCCTTAAAGCCTTAGCCCTTTAGGAGCCGTCCCACCCGACCATTACCCCTCTGGTCAGATACCATTCCTAGATCCCCCACTAGGAGTGTACATGGTACTTGTCATGGCCACCCTCTCTCTTCCTAACCTGACCCTTGGGATTCCCGTCCGGTACCATGATCCTCCAGTCGCAACCCTACCTGGTCAACCCAAACCTTATATTGCTTTGACCCTGGTTCAACCGGTCCCCATGACTTCTCCTGTTGCAACAGTACCTCAGTCACCTCAATAGGAACCACCTCCTGTTGCGACCGCTTCAGGTAAGAAGGGAAAACTTGCAAGGGGGCATCAAAGGACAAGGCTGCTTCGACAAACCCTACCCCTCCTCGGCCTCCAAATAATACCATCCAGTGTGCTTTGTGTGATATTTTCGGTCACGCCACCCATACCTGTCCTGAATTTCTTCATCTCAAGCCCATGGTTAATGTCGCGTTCCCTGAGTCCATGGTCCCGGAAGCCTCTGTTCCTTTCACGAATTCGGCCAAGAACCCCAAGACTATTCACACCAACCACCCCTATGCTTGGTGTGATCTCCATGGCCATCACACCCACCTTTGTCCCCGCCTCGAGGACTTCTGCACCTCTCTAGCCGCGGTCCGCCAATTCGAGGCCAAGCGCAATGAGTCCACCTCTCCCATATTTGCGCATTTTTCTTTGGAAAAACTACCAGACATGACTGCTCCCATTGACATTTCCCCCTCTTGATGTCGAGATGACGGAGCCTTCGTCTAGCATTTTTTACCTATCATCATCCATGAGACCCTCGGGGAAAATTCCCTCTGAATCCTCCCCTGTTGTTTTGCTTGACCTTCCTTCAGCGATCACCTTGGGCTCAACATCGGTAGATCCTTTATCTACTTACTCTTCTGTCACCCCTTGTGACGATGCGCATGTGAACCTCTCTTCTCATGATGATGAGTCAGGTAGCTTCGCCGCGTCAGGTGGTCTTTCTTCCACCCGTCACCCCATATTCTATCACGATGACGACATTATGGAAGAAATCCCCACCCCTGACTTTATCTATTCCCCCTTACATCAAACCCATGCGTTCACACCACATACACCTTGTGGCCATTACATTGAAACCCAATGTTTGGTTAAGGGGGCACCCACATTTGAGAGACCAAGAGAAGCAATTCTCCACAACTCTCGTAGTGTATCTGGTCGTGCCGACTTTAGTACCATTATTCTTCCACATTTAGAAGAACCTCTAGAGTCCCATATCACTTCCGATCACTCTACGGATGATACCCCTTATCGTTCCTTCATCTTCCATCAGCAACCCAATCTCTTAGACATTGTTGTTGACCAACCTATGGGTTTTCTAGGAGAGCATCAATTCATTATCTCCAAATCCTCTCTTTGGGATAGTGACACCAGGTATGCCAACCTGAAAACTTAAAGTCCATTATCTTCATATATGCAGTCCTAAAAGAGATTGGTAATCCAACCATAACGAAAAAAAAATGGCACACCACATCATTAAAATGTGTTTAGATTCCCCTTTTTCTAAATACATTTTAGCATGACCACACCATGCTTGGGGGCACCTATGCCCCTCAACCATAACCCTCCTCAAAATCGAATTTCTTCACTTGCAACACTCATATTAGGGGCACCATTTGGCCTCCATACTTATGCATGCTCGTGTTGATGTTCGTCGTGAGTTACCATCTCGTACTCATGTTTTCATGGTCCCCCATTGGACCTTTACTATGTGGCAGCACCATCGAGTCGCCGTTGTTTAAAGCATCCAAGTTGAGTCATCATCACATTCATGGAGTCTATCCCGAGTCCCTTTGTACCCCGCTATAGTCCTCCATCCTTCATTGCTTGGTCTCTCTCTTGTGTCGCACATTATGGCCTTCAGTCCCACTGTCCCCTATCCCTTATGATGTTGTATCAGTCGCTGCCATGTCATGCATGCCCTTTATGCTCTAGCAAGGGAAGTCGTCCATTTGCTACTCAGTCCCCTCCCTTCCATCATCATCATCAGTATTAGTCTGTCAGTCGCTCTACTATTTTCTCTCGTGCCTTAGTTGAGGATCTCTCATCGCCTTCATTCCAGAGGATAGGTCTAGAGAGCGATGTACCTTGGTTCCAGCTTCCACTCTTGTTCGGTGCCTCGGATCAGGCAAAGGGATCTCTCATTTCCCTTTGACTTGATTGTTTCTCCACTTCAGCTCCTTTCAGCATGATCGAGATCCGTATGCTTGATGGTCCAGTGATGCCCGGGTGTGTGTGAGATGTCTCAGCCCTCATCCTGCAGGTAGCCCCCCGCATGCCCAGATGACCTCTTCATTTCAGCCTTCGATGCAGCTCCATATATTTGATGATGTCGGCCTTAGCCACTTGCAGCGCCTCTTTGATTTGCATGTATCAGTCAGATTTTGTGAGCCCTTCCTCGCTTGTAGGGGGCATTTGGGTTGTATTTGTATCTCATGTACTCAGATATTATTGTATAAGTCCTGGCTGTTATCCCAGGCACAACATGTATATGGGATCCCTCATTGTATTTCTATTTGGCTCATGATTATGCCAGCTGTACTTTATGGTTTAGTCCCTTGTTTACTGGACACACTATTCTTTTGTACTTTGTCTCAGTGGGCATAGGTATGCCTCCCCTGCCGCCTTTAGCACAGGTACCCTCTCATAAATAAGAGACTTGTTGCACCTGTAAGTCTAGTCTCCTTAGGGTCTAGTTCTTCAGCACATTAGTCTACCTCACATTTCTCTCTCTGACTTCCCTTTTGATGTCTGGTGATTGAGTTCTTACAACGCACTTCGGTCATACGATTTTCTCCTAACACTCGCACGCTGGGGGGCAATCTGTTACACCATTTTTTGGTCATCTAACCTACTATCATTAGATGGACCCAAGTACACCATGCAAGACCAATTTTACCCTAAGTAAAATTGCTTTCACTATGTAAAATAACTTAATAAAACACATTTATTAGGTTGTTTATGGTCTAAATAGGAAACCCCAAAAGGAAATATTAAACAAACCTATATTTGTTTGATTTTCCTCAAGGAATAATTAATTAACCAATAATTCAATTATTATTCCTGGTCATGTTTAACCCAAAACAAAGAAATTAATTAGATAAATCTTTATTTATCTTATTATTTTCTAGGAATAATTATTTAAATCTTATTTAAATAATATTCCTTGTTAAATATGACTAAATCACCCATAAATAATTAAATAAATAATTATTTATTTGATTATCTTTCAACCACTTCCTTAAAATAATAAATAAATTATTTATTTATTTATTATTCACAAATAAAGGGATTTGACCCAAGTCAAATAATTTTTCCCTCCAACAAATATAATAAAATATTCCATAAAAGGTGGATCTAGATTTGGTTAATGCTATTTTAATCATGCACCAAGATCTAGAATGACCCAATATTTTGTTATAAATAGGAGGGTTTTTCCTATCATTCTTCACCTTTTGTTGCCTATTAGATCACTCTGGATCTATACACTTGGTCACATCCTACATTATTTGCTGTGTGAGCTCCCTTTGAGTTCTATCTTTGTCTGGGTTTTCTACACCAACAAGAGAGAGAGATTCTAGATCTGAAGTGTTGAGGACTTCCAAGAACCCATCCCATTGAGGAGAATTGGATAAACCTTCTTGTTTTCCTCCCAGGTGCCCTTAATAAAAAAATTCTTTCAAAAAACATTGTTCTTGTCTTGTCTGTTGGATGTATGGAGCAAACTCTTAATTTTACTGCTTAATGTCTTTCTATGCATAGATTTGGTTTTTTGCAGCACTTGTCTTGATCAACTAACTGCAGATCTGAAGATATTGGCAGCCACATTTGATGTTAGGGCTATAAGTTATGCGTAGCTAAAGTGGTATTTTTTCGTACGCTTCGACAAAAGATTCATACTAACACCCTCTGAAGAATATGTTCCATTTTTGGAAAAGGGTAATTGTCTTTGAGTGAGGCTCTATTAATATTCCTGAAATCTATACACAATCTGATTTCCCTTGTTTTCTTCCTCACAGACACTAAGTTTGATACCCAATCAGAGAACCCCACAGGCACAATTATACCTGCCTCATACATCTTTTTAATCTCTTTCTCTACTGCAGGAAATTGTTTCGGATTTATTCTGCGAAGTTTTTGTCTGAAGGGTTTCTGATTCTCTTTCAAGGGTATTTTGCGCTGAATGATGTTTGTGTCATAGGCCTTTAAGTCTTCATAACTCTAGGCAAACACATCAATGAATTCCTTGAAAAGGTCAATGTATTTCTTCTTCATGTCTGTCGATAAAGACTTAGCTAGTTTAATCGTTTTGGGCTTATCTTTAGTGCCTATGTTGCATTCTTCCATGTCATATTCTACATGTTATATAGTGGGCTTTTTTGCTACATCATCAAAGTCGAAAAGGTCCTCTAAGGGTGCCAGGCCTCTGGGTATATTCTTATCTTTGGCCTGTAGGACCTCTACTTCTTCACTATCTGCGTTTTCTCATTTTCCGTCTGAATTTCCAGTCTGTTCATCTAAAGAGTTTATTTCTATGTTACAGGGTTTTTCTTCCTCATCCGAGGACTCTTCACTTAGGCAGCTACTGTCAGATTTAGAGTCTAAATCAGAAAACTCAAACTCGTTTTTTCCTACTAGGAAATCTTCAATCTGTTTGTCTCCTTCAAAGACCTGCCAATATTTTTCGTTGTCTGGCACAACAGGTCTGAATTTGGTCTAAATGATGATCTGTTGGTCACTAGGAGTCTTGGGGTAGGAACTGGCTAGAAAATCTAATCCGTTTGCAATGACATTTTGACCCCTAGGAACGAACGCTATTTCGTATTCAACAAACGTTTTCAGTAGATCCATGGTGTCATTCCTATATGCTCTCAGCCTAGGATGTTTCACTATGTGTTCACCATTCACCTGTTTGATAATCAACTCAGATTCCCCACACACGACTATCCTATGGGCTCCTAATTTCTTTAGTAGAGTTAAGCCTAGGATCAGAGCCTCATATTCTGCAATATTGTTCATACATTTGAAGTGCAGGTTGCAGGCATGGCTCTCCGTGTAATCACTCTCTGTGTTATGTATCCACACTCCTACCCCAGCAGTTCTCCTTGTGTAGGACCCATCAAAACTCATCTCCCACAGGGGTTCACTCTCGTTTTTGTTATCATTTCTTTTCCTACAGCTGGGGTCACCATTATGTTGCATTATAGGGTCTGTACTAGGCTGTGGGTTGTTTAATCTTCCGTTATGGGCGTGGAAGGCAGAGGGGTGACTAGGTGGCTGATTGTGTTCTTTTTCCTGTTCACTTTGCGTTGTCGTTTCAGTGCACTGTTTAAGGTTTTCTACGTCTTCATCTTCTGAGTCTAGGGTAGCCATTATGTTAAAATCCATTGGCTCTATTTTATCCTGTGTACCTTTACTTGTATCTATGTTTTCAGATTCTAGTCCTCCCAAAGATTCATCGTTGCAGAAGATAAAGGAATCCAGGTCTGTATGTACATAGTATAGAGGATAATTTTCAGGCCTTTTAGGGCTATTAACCAGGAATTTCATTTGTGCTTCCCTATACAGTCTTCTAAGTTGGCCAAAGATTGGGATTGTGGCATAAGCTCCATCCATCTGCATTGTTCCTTGCAGCTTGGTTCCCCATGATCTTGATAATAACATGCCATATTTGGGTGGCACATCTGCCACAACAACATCCATGACCATACACTTGGCAGGAATCTGAGTAAGGCTCACACACAAATATTTGATCAGGCCAAGACACTTTACTCTACTAGAGTCAAATGAATATAAGTCTTTATAGGGACGGGTTATCTCTAGGCCTAATCTTTCCATTACCACTTTAGGCATTAGGTTGTGTGATGCTCCAGAATCATGCATTGCATTATGGAGGATATTGTCATGGACATTAAGATTGATATAAAAAGGGGGCACTACCCCTTCCTCAATTTTTCCTTCTATCTTTGGACCAAACATAAGGGCAGGTTTATCATCACTCAGATTTACAGTGTCACCGTTATCACCTAATTTTAATGCTTTCAAAATTTGGCCTTTATATACATCCTGAGTGCCCAACTCAGAGAGTGGGACAGAGATTTTAATTTTTGCAATCTCACTCTCCAAATTGAAAGTGGACTGACTCTTTGGAATTCTCAACTCTGTTTTGTTAGCCACTGCCTTAGTGGCTGAATCGGTGTGTTGATTCTCTTTATGTACAGTGTTGGTGTCAGTTTTATCAGGAGCACTAACTGCAGTGCTAGTGCTGCTAGCTGGTTTACCTTGCGTATCAGTGTTTTGGTTGTCTTTTTCCTTGTTCTTTCTAGAACTCTCAGCTGCTGATTTGTTACTTTCAGCAGTTTCTTTAGAATTTTTCTCAGGTCTTTTCTTGATGGTGGCTTCAGAAGATTTTGGTTTGGTAGTTTCTTGGCTCTTTTTACTCTTGAGTTCATATTGTTCTCTGACCTGCATCATGGCATTTTCAAACCCTAACCTGTAATCTTCAGACTCCAACCATTCCTCCTCCCAACCAGAGGATGAGGGATGATATTTTTCTGAGTAACAGTTATGGATTGAATCTTCTGTTTCAAACATATTAATTGTGTTTCCCTCAGACTCTTCTATGATTCCCTCATCTTCATCGAGAAAATTCTCTTGGAACGGTGGAATGACTTGCTGATCTGATTCTCTTTGTCTATTGGGAGTGGCCTGGTTTCTTCTAAAGTTTTGGTTCTGGTTTCTATTTTGGTTACTGACTGTGACAACCATTTTTTCCATCATTTTCTATAACCTTTCCACATTTTTAGATAATTTATCATAATTTTGGTCAGATGAGGAAGCTACATTGTCATCTCTATATGTTACCCTCTTCTCAGATCTCAGTCTTGCTCTTTTCTCAATCAGATTTGCCTCGATTTTCACTGCTCCCTTCTGCATGTCCTCTAATGTGTTGTATTCCTTATCCCTAAGCTCATAGGCCATGTCAGCATCGAAGCCTTTAGGATAGTTTGCTAGGGCCATGCCTTGTGGAGGTTTCATATGTGGAGGGAGGGCATTGTAAATGCTGTTAAACCTTGTGTAATCATGGACACTCTCTCCTACGTTTATTTTGAGGGTCATGTATTCTGCTATGAGTTGGCGAGGATTTTCCCTAGCTTTCCATTTATTTATGAAAGTCTGATATAGAGCTAGGAAGTCATTTATGCTACCTGGAGGTAGACCCTTGAACCATTTCTTCACATCACCTCCTAAGCTCTGGGAAAAGATTCTCATTTTGACTATATCATCATCAATTTCCATGTAGTCAAAAGAATCTTCCATCTTATCTACATGTTGCTGGGCTGTGATGGATTCCTTTGCAGTGAAGTGTGGGATCTTTGACTGATAATCATTCGGTAAGGGTACTAGAGGCTGAGGTAAAACCAGAGGTGCATACCAGGCTACCATGATGATGTTTTGATGAGGTAGAGGGACTTGGGCAGCAGGTATATGGATGATAGGGATATTATGACCAGCGGATGATTGATGAGCAAATATAGGATGACTGAGCCCCAATTTTTGTACGAAATGTATATCAGGAGGTGTAGAAGGAGGGGTCTGTTTATTTCCAAGGTGTCTACCACCTTGGGGTGGTGAACCTGGAAGCTCAGAGTCTGGCTGGTCTAAGTTGCTGAATTACCTAGTTCTAGGTAATCTGTTAGGTAGGTCTAGGTCAAGGTGAAAGTGTGATAGAGCTGTAAGGTCTTCCGGTGTAGAGTTAGCTCTATAGATGTGACTGGAGAAAGTTGATCTCTTAGGTGTAGGAGCTCCCTTGAGGATTATCTCAGGATTTTCAACTATTTCAGGTGGGTCTGGGTTGGGGTAAGCTCTTGTATGAATGGTTCTAGAAGCCAGAATGTTGTTTTCTGATCAAGCAGCTTAACCCTACCTATTACTTCTAATGTGGTTGATGTCGTAATGGAGGCTCGTCCCCATTGGAGTCGCCATTATGTTGGGGTTCCCATGTTTTGGCCAGATTGGCAAGACCAAAAGATGAGACAACATCAAACCACTTTCAGACCACAACATCTAGCCATCCTGGGTCCAGAGAGGGATCTCTCTATGATAGTCAAAGTATATATGTCTTTGAAGCTCGAATGTTAAGATGTTAGGCTAGTTATAAGGCATGAGGTTTGTTTGTTTGATTGTTTTTTTGGTTGCTGGTTATCAGGAAAGAAGGATTCAGTGTAAGACTAGGATGAGCAAAGAGGAATAAGGCAGAGGTGAAATGTTCCAAGAAATATTCAAAACCATTGGGCAATGGAGTCAGGAGAGGATTTTCTTGCTATTCAATAGGCAGGCTCTCAATTGGGCTAGTCATCTAAAACATAGGATATTTAAAGATGATCGTGTGATATGGGTAGTAGGAGAGGAGGAGATAACACAGATTTCAGAGCATAAAGTTAAAGACCAGCTGGTCGTACAAGGATCCTAGTGGATAGGGCTAACTCTAATCCCCAATGTTCCCAAATCTTCCAACTGAATCTATAACAAGAAACATCTAAGAATTGAATTCATTTAATTCATACATCAGAGAGCAGGCAATAACATCCACTACACTGGTTAAACCAATCGAAATCATTTCTTAGACAATACATTCAGAAGAGAAACATCAATGGCAAGGAGAGCATAAACATAGGGTACCTAACAAGGGTAAATCCTATGCCAATATTCTGATGCAAGCCAGTAGAAATGGAATGAAATGAATTAAATCACAGAGATAGGAAAACATTACCGCTGCTTCAGATCGGGATCCAACGAAATGTGCTTGTCATATTAAATAGCAATACCAATCAAGTACAACATTGCCAATAGCTGAATACTTAGTCTGAAAACATCTCCTTCAACCTATCTTACAACTTTATGCATAGACTGTGTCTCAAAATAAACTTGCAGTTCTCTGATAACTAATCAACAACCTTTACAATGATTTCTTTCTGAATTTATAGCTCTAGTGGAGCAGAGAAGGTAGGTGAAAACTAAATGCAGCATTAAAACTCAGAAAATAAAGAGAGTCGAAGCCCATTCTGTATAACTTCTGTGCATTAATCTCTGGTGTTCTTTGAGTGAATGAAAGATCTTCTTCAGACTTTAGATTACCCTGATATGACTCTGATGTGTTATGACCGCAGTACTGTGTCATACTCTGGTGTGTAAACAAAATGACTGAAGGGATTGCCATACTTGTGAAACAAATGCTCTGGTAGCTTCGGACTATTGTCAGGGTGGAAATTTCTTCAGGAGCACGGTGAAAAATAAAAACCGCATGGGCGCTTTGTCCTTATGGAAGAAAAACATTTCGCTGCTGTAGAAACCCTGCTATGCATTGACTTCTGCGTGTTGTACCTTTTGCGTGATCCCTGGGTCTTTAATTCTGGTACCTTGTCTTTGAACAATTGGGTTAAGGCTCAAAATCTGCAATTATAGGCCTTAAACGCACTATTCTCCCACTGATACTCTTTTCCGCTCCCACGTCTGCCTCTGAATACGAAATTTGTGCTTTAATGGAGCCAGAGAGGGTTTGCAGAATTTAATTTTGTCCTTCGATGAAATTTATGTCGCAGACACCTTTATGGACATTTTCCTGTGATATCGAGCTCTAAATTCTGCTTCCTCTGCACATTGCACCATTATAATAGCATATATGAAACATGGCGGGTTTTGCCACCTCATAAACTTGCAAAACACGAAAACAATCATGCAACACATGTATGGAGGTGGTGGTATAGATGGAAGTGACCATGGCGGCATGGCGTGGACGAGGATGATGATTGCAGGGACAATAATGGAGGAAACATGACACAGTGGAGAATGCATGTGAAAACGTCGAGACAAACATTTTAACGTAAAAACAATGAACATTTGACCTTGGGACGATTATATATGACGGGGGCGGGCGAACGTACGGAGGAGACATGTGGGGGTGACGTGGCGGGACCGGGCAATGGCGGAAAGGTCAACAGTGGAGAAAAAAAACTGGACCGTCAGATCTCAGAGGAGATCGACGGTGGAAAACACGTCGGAGGGCGATGGACCGGTGGGCCAGGGGTACGGCGACTATGGTTTAAACTGCGTGCAGCTTCGTTGAGCGATGACCGTTGGATGGGGTGCCTTAGATTGGACGGCTCACACAGATATCACTACACATCTTGTATCGAACAATAACGCGCGATGAGATAGCGGTTTTGAAATCGTACAGGAGCCACACATCAAATGATGTATGGAATCGCTGGCCGATTGGGGAATACCGCCCTCCTCTGAAAGGTGGTGCGATAGATACCACCCAGTTTATGAACAGTGCTTGCGGTGGGGACCACCAGGACGGGTAGACTCCGAACCATCGGATCAATGACAAAACGGACGACGATGGTCCGATCGAAGGAATGAACTGTGAACATGAGAGGTTGCCGGGGCCGCGATCGCCGTCTGATCTGTACAGATCGACGGTTGAAACTACTTCCGATAAACAATATGGGACAAGTGCCTTTGGGGTTAGCGCTCGGTCGTAGCGCTGGGTTCTGTGGAGAGAACGGTGTAGGGGGCTGGCGGGAAAGGGGCTTAGGCCTATTATAACGTTTAAAGTGGGTTTTTCAGCCCTTTTCAACGGATTTTGATGGTTAGAGAGAGTAACGATAGAGGGACCAAAGGGGAATTTAGCCAAACAAAAGGTGGATATGGGATTTGATGGGGATTTTAGGGAGATCTGGGAGAGTAAGGGAGAATTTAGGGGGAAACAAAGGGGACTTTGACAAAGGGAAAAAATGGATAAAATGAGGCATTCTGCAGAGGTACAAGGGGCAGATAATGGCCTTTTTGGAGCATAATTATTTATCACCAAGGCCTATTGACTCAGAATAGTAGAGGGAAACATTCACAAGGCAGGGAGCCTGAAAAGGCTGTAAGGATGATGTGTTTTCAAGGGAAATGCATTCCTTGTAGGCTTATAAAACAAATTAGCCCCTTGCTTGCTTTGTCAAAGAAATTATAAGGGGCTAACAGGATATAATGCCTTAACATATGCTATGAGAGATATGTCAATTTTTACACCAGTGCTGTCAATATCATGCATGATAGATCTAACTTCTGAAGCTAAGGCAAGGGGATCATCATTCTTCATTTCAAGACTGAACAGCTTAATCATCAATTGCACAATTTCTAGTTCTGAATGTGAGTCATAGAGTTCTTTTAGCTTGCTCAAGGCTTCATAGGAATTTGAGAATGATGGAATATGGTGATTCACCTCTTCATTTACGGAAGCTGTAATCAAGGCATAGGCCTTGCAGTTCTTGTTTTCCCAAATGGCGAGCTCTTTGTCTGAAGTGGGCTTTGCTGGTGGATTTCCTTCTTGTCCTTCACAAATTCCTTTCCACAACTCATTAAAAATGAGAGTGTGCTTGATTTTCCGGGACCATCCAAGATAGTTCTCCTTGCCGGAGAGAACCACCCCTACAATAGATATGAGAGAATGCATTCTTCTGAAGAGAAAAAATAATTACTTTGCTGGAAAAGATTCTTTTGAGGAGGAAAAAATTTTGCTAGAAAATCTTCAATTCTGGAAATATACTCAATTGAAGGGGACAAAAACACTTTGCTAAAAATACTGAATTCTGTACCAAAAAATATATATATATATATATTTTTTGTGTTTGAAGAAGAAAAAAAATGTTTATATGGATAATTGTATTGAAAGTATGGTGGGGGGGGCGGTATTATGAATGTGGGGAAGCGGTATTAAATGACAGAGAGATGTATACAAAGGAGGGTGTTATTAATATGACAGAGCGGTATTATATGAAGGGCGGTATTATATGAAAATGGTGACAGAACATATGAAAGAGCGGTATTATAAAATGTATTGAACAGTGGTGGAATGTATTGAATAGTGGTGGAATGGTGTTAAAAATAGCGCGGAGGGGGGCGGTGGGTTTATTATAACACAGACAGCGTAGGTGGGGAGGTCGTTGAAATGGAGTGGCGGGGATATGTATGCAAAATCGACTGTAATAAGCCACGGGGATATGAGCTATGCCACGGAAAGGGCCGAGAGGCCACGGTTTATGTGCAGGCGGTGATAGGAGTGATGCAGATAGTGGGGGGAGGGGTAGACCAGGAGTCGAGGACGCAAGTCTTTGCAGGTAGGAGGGATGTGCTGGAGCGGTATTAAAAATGACAGCGTATAATAGAGCACTGTATCATAAATATTGAATATTTCAGAATGCGGTGAGGTGGGAGTGATAAGGGATAGCGCAGCCGAGCGTAGGTGCAATGGGTATGAGCAAGGGGTTTTAGGCTGTAGAGAGAGGAAGGAGGCGTAGCTTAGGGAGAGGTGAGGACCGTGGTGAGGGGGTGGGTAAGTATGGTGAGCGCTGTGAAAAGAGGGTGCGAGTGGAAAGAGGGATAGCGCTGTTGGATGAGTGAGGAAGATTTCAGAGGGGAGGCCGAGGGCCCAAATAAAATTTAGGAATGGTAGAGTGGTAGGTATCTGCTGGAACTGAAAATTGCAGAATTTCAGGGACTGAAAATTGCAGAATCTTCAGGAGCTGCAAAAATCAGAGCTGTGCATAAATTGCAGAGATAGTAAAAAAAATGCAGAATTACAGTATATAGCATCAATCTAATGGAGCAGAAAAAATATACATAAAAAATGACTGAGCAAAGGAATGAGGGAGTTACACCACAGGAAAAAATGCCAATAGTGGGACTGGCTCTGATACCATGTCAAACCAGGAGGTAACTCCGCAAATCAGTATGTGTATTAGATGAAGAATGTACATGTATTTATACATGGAGGTGAGGCTATTGGGATTCATCTCCCAATGACTCTTGGCCTTCCTTATTTCCTAATATTATTTAATATACAATATTGAATATTCTCACCCAACCCTTAGGATTAGGTGTCAACAGAGGGGGGCTCTGTTTCCGGAATTTTTTCCCCATCTGAACATTCTTTTTCATGGCTGCAACTTGGTGATGTTGTGGCAAACTCATTCTTTGATTGCAGGAAATCCTCTATATGTTTGTCATTGTTAAAAACCTGCCAATGATCTTCGTTATCAGGCACTTCTGGTCTATTCTTTACCTTTATAATGAGTTGTTCCTCAATTTGTGGTATTTGGCAGTTACTAGCAGCAAAAGCAAGTTCGTTTGCCAGGTGGTTTTGGGCTCTTGGTATGAACACCAGCTCATATTTTTCGAAAGTTTTCAGGAGGTCTATTAGCCCCTTATGAATTCCTTGATCAAGCAAGCAAGGGGCTCGAATTTTTTATGAGCCTTCAAGGAATTCATTTCCCTTGAAAACACATCATCCTTGAAGTCTTGTTAAATTCCCTGCCTATGACTATTTCCCCCTGCTGTTCTGTTCTTCATGAGCCCTTACTGAATGATAAATTTTGCTCAAAAAGGCCATTATTTGCCCCTTGTTCCCCTGTAGAAATTCCCCCATTTTGTCCTTTTTCCCCTCTTTTCCAAATCCCCTTTGTTCCCCCTAATATCCCCATCAACCTCCTAAATTTTCCCAATTTCCCCCTTAATCCCTCTACCGTTACCCTCCTTAGGCCTTGGAACGCACTAAAATGGGTTAAAAACCCACTTTCCAACCTTGTAATAGGGTTTAGCCCCTTTACCGCAAGCCCCGACCACTTCCCCACATATGCCCTTAGCCTAAGACCAAACGCCTAAGTCTTGAGCGCCAATCGCAATCGGAACCGTCGGGCGGGTGCAATCCTTTGTAACATCAAAAAAGTTCCGATGCGATTGTTTTATTAAACAAAGTCCCGCGATGCATTCTTTACCGTTGATCTGACATAAATATCGGACGGTAGAGCGCTAATCGCTCCGTCGCAATCACAGCGTTCAATCGAATCCCCTCTTCCACGCCCCGATTGCGATTTCTCCGATCAAATCCTAGCCGTCCATCTCCCTGATGATCTAACGGTTAGCGCTCAATCGCGCTCCCACCGCCGATCGCAATTGCAATTTTGAAATGTGTCACCCATGTCCCTCCTCCGATTGCGATTGCCCGATTCAATCCCAGCCGTTCATCCATATTTGAAATCAATAGCCCAGATATTATCCCATCAAGCCCGTCTCTCTTTCCATTTTTCCCTCTGAACGAATCTCCACCGTTGATCCCCAGGTAAATCCAACGGCAATTGCTTCCCCTGTCCCAATCGCAGTCGGAAACTTATATAGTGTGTTCCCCTTGCTCCTCCCGATTGTGATGCTCTGAGTTGATCCTGACCGTCCATTGGATCTAGGATCTAACGGTCGAGATTTGATCGCCCTCCGCCTCCGGCTAGGTCCCACCTCATCGCATTTCATTGCATTTCCTTCGCATTTATTTGTATTTTGTTCGAAGTCTAAAGTTTAAGACTTTACATGAAAGTCTTATATTTCGTAGTCGTTCCGCCCACTTTCATATATTATCCCGCCGCTCGATCTCCGCCGTTGATCTTTGTCCCCAGACCATGATCTAATGGTCAGCGCTGCATTCTACCACCAAACCCTATTATTCATTAGTTTTCACCCTTCCGTTTGCATTTTGTCACCATTGTGTAGTCAAAGACACCACTTCGCCGACGCGCTACCATTTCATCCACCCTCCCATTGCATTGTTTTCTGAGTCCAGTTGCATGTTCTGCAGGGTGCAGAAGTAAAGGGGCCGCCATGATTGCACAGTCTTCATTACAGCGGCAAGATTTTGCAGATAAATATATAAGTGAAGCGGCAGAGAGTTCAATGCACAGAAACCAAGTCATCAGGGCAGCCTCATCAGCAGAGATGTTTTCCTCCATGGAAGGACAGAGCGCCCATACTTTTTTTACTCCGTGCCGTGCTCCAGTGAAGAGATTTCCGCCCAGAACACAGTCCAAGCTACCAGAACAGTTGTTAATGCGGTATGATAAACCATTCCATTTTTATTTACCAGTTTGTTTATTCACCCATAGTACCACAGAGTACCACTGCAGCCATAGTACATCAGGACCATGTCAAAGTAAATGGAAGCTGAAGAAGATCACTCCTTTGTTCCAAAAAGGTACCAGGGATAAATGCAGAGATTTAAAACAGAATGGGTTTCGGCCCTCTCCTACCTTTCTGTGCTTTAATGTTTTATTTAGTGCCCCACCTACCTCCTCGGCTCATCTTCTGCTATAAAAATCAAGAAGGAATTATTGTAGAGGTTGTTGATCAGTTATCAGAGAACTGCAGTAGTTTCTTTTGAGACACAGTCTCTGTGTAAAGATTGTAAGATAGTTTGAAGAATATGTTCTCAGACTGAGTATTCAACTATTGGAAATTTTGTACTTGATTGGTATTGTTATTTAATATGACAAGCACATTTCTTTGGATCCTGATCTGAAGCAGCGGTGATGTTTTCCTATCTCTGTGTTTACATTCATTTCATTTCGTTTCTACTGGCTTGCATCAGAAGTTTGGCATAGGATTTACCCTTGTTAGGTACCCTATGTTCCTGCTCTCCTTGCCATTTATGTTTCTCTTCTGAATGTATTATCTGAGAAGTGATTTCAGTTGGTTTAACCAGTGTAGTGGATGTTATTTCCTGCTCTCTGATGTATGAATTAAATGAATTCAGTTCTTAGATGTTTCTTGTTATTGATTCAGTTGGAAGATTTGGGAACACTGGGGATTAGAGTTAGCCCTATCCACTAGGATCCTTGTCCGACCTGCTGATCTATAATTTTGTGCTCTAAAATTTGTGTTATCTCCTCCCCACCTACTTTCCACACCACATAATCATCTCGAAAGATCCTAAGATTCAGATGACTAGCCCAATTGAAAGCCTGCCTATTGATTAGCAAGCAATTCCTTTCCTGACTCCATTACCCAATGGTTTTGAATATTTCCTGGAATATTTCGCCTCTGCCTTATCCCTCTTTTCTCATCCTGGTCTTACATTGAACCCTTCTTTCCTGATAACCAACAACCAAACAAACAATCAAACAAACAAAACCCCGAGCCTTATAACTAGCCTAAAATCATAACATTTGAGCCTCATAGACATAAACCTTTGCTCATATAGAGAGATCCCTCTCTAGACCCAGGAGGGCTAGATCCTGAGGTTTGAAAGTGGTTTTGATGTTGTCTCATCTTTTGGTCTTGCCAATCTTGCCAAAACATGGGAACCCCAACATAATGGCGACTCCGCTGGGGACTTTCTGAGTATTTCACATCCTACTACATCACAAAGCCTCAGAAAACCTAGAATCTCTGGTCAGGTTGGTAGTAAAACACTTACACTTACATTCCGCTTACCTCTTGTGTGTTTTACCCCATACTCTTAGACAGAGCCTGGAAAGGGTCAGGTAGCCTCCAGATCTCACACTCTTTCGGAGGTGACATATCTGGTAAATTCCCTCCCAGTCAATCTCTGGTTAGAGTTTGCAGTGTTTTGGGAAGACATCCTTGAAAAGGGACATCTCTAGTGCACTGTGGTGGACAGTGTACCCTTCAAAAACTTCCTAAACCTTCCACCTGGCGACTCCAATTTTTCATAAATGTTTAAAGACTCCACTGGGAGACCAACCCCCCATAGCAACATCAACCACGATAGAAGTGACAAGCAAGGTTAAGCTGCTGGATCAGAAAACAACATTCTGGCTTCTAGAACCATTCATACAAGAGCTTACCCTAACCCAGACCCACCTGGAATAGTTGACAATCCTGAGAGAATCCTCAAGGGAGCTCGTACACCTAAAAGATCAACTATTTCCAAACACATCCATAGAGCTAATTCTGCACCAGAAGATATCACAGCTCTCTCACATTTTCACCTTGACCTAGACCAGCCAAACAGCTTATCTAGAACTAGGTCATTCAGTAGCTTAGACCAGCCAGAATCTGAGCTTCCTGATTCACCACAGCAAGGTGGCAGACACCTTGGGAATAGACAGACCCCTCCATCTACACCTCCTGATTTACATTTCATACAAAACTTGGGGATCAGTCACCCTAGGTCTGCTCATTAGTCCTCTGCTAGTCATAGTATCCCTGTCATCCATATACTAGTTGCCCAAGCCAACCCTTTAACTCATCAAAACATCATCATGGCAGCTTGGTATGCACCTCTGGTTTTACCTCAGCCTCTAGTACCCTTACCTAATGATTATCAATCAAAAATCCCACACTTCACTGCAAAGGAATCCATCACAACCCAACAACACGTAGATAAAATGGAATATTATTTTGACTACATGGAAATTGATGATGATACTATCAAAATGAGAATCTTTTCCCAAAGCTTAGGGGGTGATGTGAAGAAATGGTTTAAGGGCCTGCCTCCAGGTAGCATCAGTGATCTTCTGGGCTTGTATCAGACTTTCATAAACAAATGGGAAACTAGGGAAAACCCTCACCAGCTCCTGGAAGAATATCTGACCCTTAAAAGAAACATAGGAGAGAGTGTTCACGATTACACAACAAGATTCAACAGCATTTATAATGCTCTCCCTCCACATATGAAACCTCCACAAGCCATGGCCCTAGAAAAATACCCTGAGGGTTTTGATGCTGACATGGCCTACGAGCTTAGAGATAAGGAATACAACAAATTGGAGGACATGCAGAAAGGAGTAGTGAATATAGAAGCCAACCTGATTGAGAAAAGAGTAAGGCTAAAATCCGAGAGAAGGGTAACATATAGAGATGACAATGTAGCTTCCACATCTGACCAAAATTATGATAAGCTGTCTAAAAATGTGGAAAGGTTACAACAAATGATGGAAAAATGGTTTTCACAGTCAGTAATCAGAACAGAAACCAAAATCAGAACCAGAACTTTAGGAGAAACAATAACACTCGCAACAAACAAAAAGAATCAGATCAACAAGTTATTCCCCCATTCCAAAACTTTCTTGATGAAGATGAGGGAATCATAGAAGATTCTGAGGGAAACATAATTAATATGTTTGAAACAGAAGATTCAATCCATAACTGTTATTCAGAAGAAGACCAGCCTTCGCCCTCTGGTTGGGAAGAGGAATGGTTGGAATCTGAAGATTACAGATTAGGATTTGAAAATGCCATGATGCAGGTCAGAGAAAAATATGAACTTAGGAGCAAAAAGAGTCAAGAAACTGCCAGACCCAAAGATTCTGAGACTACCATCAAAAAGAGTCCTGAGAAAACTTCTAAAGTAACTGCTGAAACCAACAAATCAACAGCTGAGAGTTCTGGAAAGAATAGAGAGAAATACAACCAAAACACTAATGTACAAGGTAAACCAGCTAGCAGCACTAGCACTGCAGTTAGTGCTCCTGATAAAACTGTCACAAACACTGTACATAACGAGGATCTGCCCACTGATTCAGCCACTAAGGCAGTGGCAAATAAAACGGAGATGAGCATTCCAAAGAGTCAGTCCACTTTCAATTTGGAAAGTGAGATTGCAAGAATTAAAATCTCTGTCCCAATTTCTGAGCTGGCCACTCAGGATGTATATAAAGGCCAGATTTTGAGAGCTTTGAACTTAGGTGAGAATGGTGACTCTGTCACTCTGAATGATGATCAACCTTCCCTTTTGTTTGGTCCCAAGATAGAGGGAAGTTTGAGGAAGGGGTAGTTCCGCCTTTCTATATCAGTCTCAACATTCATGACAAGCTCCTGCACAACGCAATGCATGATTCTGGAGCATCGCACAACCTAATGCCTAAGGTAGTCATGGAAAAGCTAGGTCTAGAGATAACCAGACCTTACAAATATTTATACTCTTTCGACTCTAGCAGAGTAAAATGCCTAGGACTGATCAAAGACTTGTGTGTGAGCTTAACTCAAATCCCAGCTAAATGCATGGTCATGGATGTTGTGGTGGCAGATTTTCCACCCAAGTATGGCATGCTATTATCAAGATCATGGGGAGCCAAGCTGTAGGGTACAATGCAGATGGATGGCTCGTATGCCACAATCCCAATTTTTGGACAACTTAGAAAACTGTATAGGGAGACACAGATGAAATTCCTAGTCAGTAGCCCCGAAAAACCAGAAAATTCACCTGTCTATTCTGTACATACAGACCTTGACTCCTTCATCTTTTGTAATGATGGATCTTTAGAAGGGCCAGAGTCCCAAAACAGAGACACAAACGGAGAGGCAGAAGCTGTTGATTTCAACATAATGGCTGCTCTGGATTTAGAGGACAACGAAGAAGAAAACCGCAATAAAACTTGTAGGACATGCGGTGGAGACCTAACCCCGAGTGAACAAGAAACAAAGCATGAAAAACCATCTGACCAGATCCCTGAAACGCATACATTTCACGTGGAACAAAGTAATCCACAACCTAGTATAGACCCTACCACACAACATAATGGCGAAACCAGCTATAGGGAAGAGGGTGATAATGAAAGCAAAAATGAACCCCTGTGGGTGATGAACTTCGATGGGTCATGCACCAAAAGAACTGCTGGGGCAAAAGTGTGGATTCATAACACAGAGAATGATTACGCAGAGAGTCATGCCTGCAACCTGCACTTCAAATGCACGAATAACGTAGCTGAATACGAGGCTCTGATCCTGGGTCTAAATCTGTTGAGAAAATTAGGAGCCCGTAGGATTAATGTGCATGGAGACTCTGAGCTGATTATTAAACAGGTAAACGGGGAATACACAGCGAAACATCCTAGGCTAAGGGCATATAGGAATGACACCATGGATCTCCTAAAAACGTTTGTTGAATACAAATTAGTGTTTGTTCCTAGGAGTCAAAACGTCATTGCAAATGGACTAGCTTGCCTGGCCAGTTCATATCCCAAAACCCCCAGTGACCAACAGATCATCATTCAAACCAAATTCAGACCTTCTGTGCCAGACAACGAAAAATATTAGCAGGGTTTTGAAGGAGATAAACAGATCGAATATTTTTTGGTAGGCAGAAATGAGTTTGAATTTTCTGATTCAGACTCTAAATCCAACCATAGCTGCCTAAGTGATGAGTCCTCAGATGAGGAAGAGACACCTTGTAACATAGAAATAAATTCTTTAGAGGAACAGACTAGGAATCCAGACTGCAAACGTGAAAACGCAGATAGTGAAGAGGTAGAGGTGCTCCAGGCCAAAGATAATAATATACCCAGAGGCCTGGCACCCTTAGAGGATATTTTTGACTTTGATGATGTGGCCAAAAAGCCCACTATAGAACATGCAGACTCTGATGTGGAAGAATGCAACATAGGCGCTGAAGATAAGCCCAAAATGATTAAACTGGCTAAGTCTTTACCTGCAGACATGAAGAAGAAATACATTGACCTTTTCAAGGAATTCATTGATGTATTTGCGTGGAGCTATGAAGATTTAAAGGCCTATGACACAAATATCATTCAGCACAAAATTCCCCTAAAAGAAAATCAAAAGCCCTTTAGGAAAAAACTTCGCAGAATCAATCCCAAACAATTGCATGCAATAGAGAAGGAGATTAAGAAAATGTATGAAGCGGGTATAATTGTGCCGGTGAGGTTCTCTGATTGGGTATCAAACTTAGTGGCTGTAAGGAAGAAAACAGGGGAAATCAGTCTGTGCATAGACTTCAGAAATCTTAACAGAGCCTCACTCAAGGACAATTACCCTTTTCCTAAAATGGAACATATCCTTCAAAGGGTAGTGGGCTATAAAAGGATCTCCTTGCTGGATGGTTTTTCAGGATATAACCAAGTCTTAGTGATCCCATAAGACCAACTCAAAACAGCCTTTACCACTCCATGGGGTACCTTCATGTATGTGAAGGTGCCTTTTGGATTGATGAATGCTGGAGCCACCTTCCAAAGAGCGATGGACATAGCATTTTCAGATGAGATAGGGCATTTCATTTTTATCTACTTAGATGACATAACAGTCTTTTCCAAGACTGAAGAAGAACACCTAAAACATCTGAGAAAATTATTTGAAAAATGTAGAAGGTTTGGTCTGTCTCTGAACCCTAAAAGGACTGTCTTTGGGCTACAGGAGGGTAAGCTCTGTTAGTGTCAGTCTTTACATCCTTCCTCCAGTGATCAAACATGCTCTTACAAAGTGATGTTAAGGTGTCAAGGTCAAATTTTGTCATTTCAGTGAGTCTTCAAGTAAAATTTGGTCACTAGGTATTAGGTCTGGGGTTTGTTTTCACTCTTCTCAAAGTTGTCCAAATTTCGGTCCATGTCACCATTCAGCTGAGTGTCCCATCATTCAAAGGGTTTTCATCATCATGTCAATTTCCAATGGGTCATTTTACACCTTGTTCATGCTTCAGTTGTGCCTAGGTAAGGTTCATTTCCCTCTCCTAGGGTTTTGAAGGTAATTTCTCTTGGATGGTCAAATCATCAGCAAAAATTATATTCTGATGTTCATACACCTTCCCTTATCCTTAATGTACCTTATTAAACACTTCCCATCACTGAGATCCCCCAAATTCCTCATTTTTGCACAAACCCTAGTTTCTTGCTACAACTTGGCAATTTTCTAGGCTAGGCCTGTGTTTTGCCCTTTTGGACCCCTTCCCCTCACTCAATCTCTGAAATTCCACTTTCCCCTACTTCCTAATATCCCTCCCTACTTCCCAAAATTTTCTCAAGAATTTAGAAGCCCCTTATCCCCTTCATTTCGCTTCATTTCGACAAATCCCTTGTTCCACACATCGGGATAGGTTTCACTAAAATGATGTTTCTGAGAAATAAAAGATGAAGTTTGGAAACCTGAGAGAGGTTTTTATCCAAAGCATGCCAGATAAGAAAAAATTCCTTCACTTTTTACACAAGTATCATGGTTTTAGAGAAATGTCAAAAATACCGTTGCCTAAGGAGAATTGATGCACCTCTGAAGTGACCTTGGGAAAATAAATATTTCTCCTAGCTTGGTTGTCCAAATGACTTGCTTGATGAGTCAAATAATAACTCGACAAAAATATCTTTCTAATGAGCTATCATGAGCTCAATTTGGAGTTGAGGAAGACCTTAAAAAGCTGACTGCAACAGCACTCTTCCTTGAGGCAACCTCATTCTGCTCATTTTGACAAGTTTTGGGAGATTTGCTTTTTGACAAGGCAAATGAACTCCAAATTGAAAAATTCTAGTTGGGTTGGAAATTAAACTCAATAATATTTCCAAAGAGCTATCCCGAGCCCTATTTGGACACCGGGAAGGCCTCCAAAATCCTCCTACAAAAGTGCGCTACGCATTGAGTTTGGTGCGCGGCGCATTGAGCTGAAACACAAAATTTTTTGCCATTCCTCTCCAACATCAAATTTGCTTGCTTTCTCCAGGTTTGAGTAAGTCAAAGCCACTCCTATATTTCTCATAACTCGTGCTTGGTGTGGATTATGAGTTTGATTATGAAGTGAGTGCAAAACTAAACCCTACTATCTTGTTGAGAAGTGCCTCCTTAGGGTTTTGCAACTTGTTTTGGTGTCAATCATCCCACCTCCCCACCTTGTTTTTTCCATCTTGCATCACTGTTATCTCATCACTACACCATGCCATCTATCCCTGAAAAAATATACAAGATTCATCATTCAGCCAAAAATCAAAGTGGAAACGAAAAAACAGAGTTATGTGAGAGTGCCAAAGTTTCAAACATTGCAAAAGTGGGTGTGCCCAAATCAAAAATCAAAATCCCTGTCATAAGAGATATGTTTGTGTTCCAATAATCCAATTACATGCCAAGAGACATCAGTGAAACCAAGACAAATCATGGAGGAGTGAAGAAATCACGTTGAAGGCCGAAAATGTGTTGCAGTTGCAGATCGCGGCGCGTTGGGCTGTGGCGCGGCGCACATGGCGTGCGTGGCGCATTGAGCAGTTTTCCGCAGTGTAAAAATACACTGGCGCGGCGCACAGAGCCAGAACTCACATTTTTTTCATTTGTTTCAAAAAACTCCAATCCGATTGGCTCTTCTCGCTCCAAGAAGTTTATGAAATTGCCATTAACATGTTTGGTGCTCATTGAAGTGGATTATGAGAGTTTAGATGCATACCAAAACTTACCATTTTTTTAAAGATGCTCTTTTAGGTTTTGAATTGGAGTTTTAAAATTGGTTTTTTGTGCAAAAATTCTCCAACTTTATTTCCTATCCTGGTCCCTTTCCCATCAAGCAGTTATATTATCATTATAGCCTATTTTTTATTTCCTTTTAATATCTCTAAGAGGGTCTACCCTAAACCCTATTCTAAAACTGCTACTTCATTCCTAAGTCCCATTACCCCTATCCCTAAATCCTTTCATTCCCTTTTCTTATCCCTTTCCCTATCATTTACAAAAAGTCCCCAAACCCCACATTCCCCAAACATAATCAAGTGAATGTCTTCACATTATAAACTTCACTTGGTTGGAACATATTTTTCCCACAATCCACTATACTCACTGTCCCTATTTACCACAGTTCCTTCCTATACAGTCCCTTCCTATTGGGCATATTTTGGCAGTTGAAACAAGCCACCAATTTTTCAACAAACGAAACATACACTTGGCATATACCTTGCAACACCATGACGGACACCGACACATCCTATGAACAAGACAGTGATTCCGCCACTGAACTGCATGCACCAGGAGGGCACTGAAACGTCGGAAAAGGCCCGATCCACTTCAAATATTGGCCGAAGCTTCTTTGGATGAGCAAGATACTTGATGGGGGACCTTCACTCCAAATTTCAAGGAATTTGGAGAAAAGTTTGTCAATTTTGTTTTTTTTGGTCACAAAATAGATTTTCCTGCCCGACGCGTCGCGCCACCTTGCGCGCGCTTACGTTTGAGAGATCTTCTGGAGGAAAAATTACATTTTTGGATTTTTTATGAAAATTTATGCATGCTCAGGAATGGCCTAAGGATTTCATCAAGTTCTAGGTGGTTTAAAGGGTCAAAAACACCTTGAAAATGGCCTTTCTGCCACCTTTTGCACCAGCAGGAACCAGTCTTGGGAGATTGCAGTTTTGGAGGGGAAAATGAACTCCAAACTGAAAAATTCCACTTGGGTTGGGTAGTAGACAGGCAGGGCTTTCCAACGAGATATCATGAGCTCAATTTGGACTTCATGAAGTGCCTCAGAAACAGGCTCAAAGTGGCATGACACATTGAGTTTTTGGGCGCGACGCATAGAGGACTTTTGCCTATTTTTCACCCTTCAGCTTAGAATTTCGCCCAGTTTTGACTAGTTTCACTTTTCGATGTAATTCTTGATCTACCTTGATGTTAATTGATGACTATGATGTAATTTTGGCACATATTTACTTGTTCTAGAGGATTCATTCACAAAAAAGTGAAAATTAAATGAATGAATTAGTTTCCTTCCATATAGAGGCAAGTTGTTTGATTGCCTAGATTTCAGTTCCTTGTTTAGAATCAGCTGAAACAAATTTCCTAAGGATGAAATCGAATTTCAGAGGTATGTAAGGTTAGAATTGTCTATATATTGTATTTTCTGAGACATCTTCATGGTTGGACTCTTGGGAATAGTTTGGCACCTCATTGTATATTCATTTCAGATTTTTGGCAAAGGAAAGACCAGAGTTTTACAAAATTTGTTAGGATCTTTGTGGCTCTGAGTTTTGATGATGTTTTTATCCATGTATATGTAAGTTTCATTAATGTTTATGTATGCCATTTCTCTTCTCTTTGCTTCCGAAATTAAACAAATGAGTAACTAAGGTAGAATTCATTAGTTTGCTGGTGCTCTGCCTTAAAATTTTGTTTAGTTTTATATGTTTTCGTCAGTTTGAAGAGGATCCTTGCACCCTCTTGCCCTCTTCAGCTCCTCAGTAGTATTTTCTATCCATTCAATTAATCTAAGACATCAAAGCCATTGCCTTCCCTGCCCCAACTTGAACTCTGCAAGAATTTGGCCTCATCCCCAAGCCCAAATTTGTCTTTCCCCTTTTTCTAACAAAACCCCTAAAAATCATTCCAAACTCCTTGATTAATATACCTAGCCTAAAATTAGCACTCATTTCAGTAATCTCAAGCCCTATTGATACATTTTTCCTGATATTGACCCGGAGAGATCCCTCTCCTGTTTTGGTAGGGCTAGCTACCAGACTGAGCGTGGTTTGGTGTTACCCTGAATCCTGCCTTTCTTCAGCCTAAGGTGGATTTGGGCCATAACATAGTGGCGACCATACTGGGGAGAAAATGGTTTTCTTGTTAGTGTTATTTGTTTTATAAGCTACAGACGGAGTCTAAAGTTATGCCAGGTAGCCTTCGAAACGCTCTTGCTTTGCATTAGCGAAAGTAGATAAACACTGCTTCAGTCAATCTCCGGTCTAGTTTGTAAACGTAACATCTAGCTTGAGAATTGCCCCAGTACATGTATCAAGTTCAGATCTGATGGTTGATGTTGGACAACGATCAGACATAAGAAGGCTGAAATCATTCACCTGGTGACTCCAACTCAATGTAGAGACTCCACTGGAGGACTAACTCTTTCTCTGAGAAAATGGAAGGATCTTACACATAGTTCAGGTATCCAAAATGGAATGGTATTCAGTATCGAGTCTGCTTTCTTGCAAATTACTTCTTTGCTGTTCTTGAAGCTATCCTGAAAGTTTTTCAGAATTTGCTGTATGATAAAGGTGATCAAAATCTTCACTCAACCTATTCAAAAAGTGTAAATACTGAGTTTCCCTTTGATCCTAGCCTCCTTACTTTTCCCACATCTTATGTTGACTCTCTTCAGAGTGATGAGCCTGAAAACAAAACTGATCCCGTAGCTCTTGTATATACTCCTACACCTTATATAGTCCCAGATAGGTATAAACCTCTTGTTTTACCTTTTGTTCTTCATGCTTTCCCTAAAAATTATGACCTATATCTACCAAGATTTGACGGTGAATGTAACAATGTCAACGCTGAGCAACATGTGCAGAATGTTGAGACTTTTCTAGATCTTTTTGAAGTTGATGATGAAGATGTTAGTATTAGGCTTTTTTCTCTTTCTTTGCAAGGCCAAGTGAAGAGTTGGTTCAAAGCCCTGCCTGATGCAAGCATCTCAGATTTCCAGCAGTTCGTCACAGTTTTCCTTGACAGGTGGATGATCGGACATAATTTTTTGTTGATTATAGAAGAGTATAACCAACTGAAAAGACTGCCAGGGGAGACAGTACAACAATTTCCTGCTAGATTTAACCAAGTTTATTATTCGATGCCAGTTGATATAAGACCTTCTCCTAGATCTGCTCTCTTTCACTACCCGGGTGCCTTTGTTCCGGAAATGGAGTTTCAGCTGAGAGAAAAGAATATTGCAACACTTCACGAAATGCAGAACAAGGCAGTGAATGTAGAGGCTCATTTGTTGATCCGAAGGGCAAGGTTGAAGGAAGAAGAGATGAAAAACATGGATCCGGAGAAATCGATATCTCTAGAGGTAAAGCTTGACATGTTGGTAAGTGCAGTAGAAGAGATGATGCAAAAGATCACCACAAGGAATGAGTATAGCGTTCAAACCCATGGCTCGATGATTGAAGAAAAACAAGTTGCTGATCCAAAACATTTTGTTTCTTATCCCAGTTCTCATAGTGATTGCTTTATAGATCATCTTGAAGAAGAGAGAGCTGTTGATATGACATGTATGCTTGATGATGTGTTGTATACTGATGATTTGCCTCGGTTTGATCAGTATGATGATGATTATGTTCTCCAAAGAGAAGCTAATCTTGCAGAAAAATCAACAGCTAGTTTGTGCGAGGAGGAAGTTCACTTTCAGCAGCTTGAGTACAGTGATCAACCGATGCATATCAGCTATGAAAATGATGAGGAAAGTGTAGAAAATTTTGAAGTAAGTGAAGGATCTTTGCCTTTTTGTTTTGATTCATTTCAGTTCATTAGAGACAACTTCCATGCTTTCAAAAATCAACTCCCAACAAGTCTTGATTTGGACCATCTTGAGGGCAATAAAAACCTTGTTCAAGATTTCTCATATTTAGATTTGCAATCCCCGAGTGCCGTTGATTGTCAAGTTGCAGATGGAAACATGGAAACTGGCACATATGATCAAATGCTACAAGGTGACTCCGTTCCATTTTGTTTTGAATCATTCCAGTTGTTGAAGGGTAAATTGCATAGTAAATCTTCAAATGAGCAGCCTGTAGAAAATCAACAATCTCTTAGTTTTAATGTGGAGGATGAGACAGATAGCAAAATTCTTGAGCAAGTAGTTGATGAGAAATCTTCCCCTGAAACGATTGATGAAATAATTTCGGATGCAAAACCCTCCCTAGCACCAGATTTGCAGCCACCAAACGAAATTGAAGGTCAGATTACAGATGAAGGCGTAGGAGTTGAAATACATGATTTAATGATGCAAGAATATTCTGTACCCTTTTGTTTCAAAGCATTTCAGTTTATAAGGCAGAATCTTCGTAATATCTCTCAAGAAAAAGAAGAACAACCAGTAGGATGTCAGGTAGTTTCAATGGATACATCACAACAGTCTTCTCAAATTTTTGATGATCCTATTGCTCGTGTGTTGGATGATGTTTGCTGTAAAAATTCTGCCCCATTAGCTAACCATGTGCCAGAAAAAAATGTTGATGATAATCTTATTCAAAGGTAGCCTTCATTCTCTTGTTTAACAGATTTTTCATTACAAAGCTCACACCAATGTTTGCAGTTATATGAGGAGATTGATAAGGGAGACTTTTGTTTTGTTTGGAATCAGCAACCGAGTTTGGTTATTCATGAAATTCATGATCCTTTTGATAGCCTGCTGCAGTCACCAAAGAAAGACAACACAGATGTGAGGAAAATCTTAATATCCAGCTATGAAGATTACTTGGATCAGAACAGTGATGTGTTAATGGAAATCAATAGCTATGTTTATGAAGATCCTTTTGCAGTGTTCTTGAAGTCATCCAGTCAATTCATGCTTTGCAAGTTTATCAGCACTCAACTTGATTCCAAGTGTCCATGGGAGTTGCCTTTTGATTCTTCTCTTTTCCTGCATATCAGAAAGCATTTGGGAAGAAAACAAATAGCAGCCAAGATGCTTACGTGGTTGCATTGGTTGTTTCATTTCACTTGATTAGGTGATGAATGGAACAATTAGAGTAGGTTGTATTGAATAAGCTCTACTTTGAGCATCTTTTCTAGTTTGTCAGTTGTGTTTAAGTATCAAGTCAGTTTTCAGTCTTGTTATTAAGTTAGTTTGTGTCGTCAAGTCATCAGTTTTAAGTTATGCATTTCAGCTTGAGTTTTTTTATTCCATTGCCCAATGGATGAAGGCACTGTATGCTTTCCAAAGATCTGTAGTTCTTGGCACCTCCAAGGAGCTACCATCCCCATTGGAGCCAATGTTAGTGTCAGTATTTGCAGCCTTCCTCTAGTGATCAAACATGCTCTTACAAAGTGATGTTAAGGTGTCAAGGTCAGATTTTGTCATTTCAGTGAGTCTTCAAGTAAAATTTGGTCACTAGGTATTAGGTCTGAGGTTTGTTTTCACTCTTCTCAAAGTTGTCCAAATGTCAGTCCATGTCACCATTCAGCTGAGTGTACCATCATTCAGAGGGTTGTCATCATCATGTCAAGTTCCAATAGGTCATTTTACACCTTGTTCATGCTTCAGTTGTGCCTAGGTAAGGTTCATTTCCCTCTCCTAGGGTTTTGAAGGTAATTTCTCTTGGATGGTCAAATCATCAGAAAAAATTGTATCCTGATGTTTATACACCTTCCATTATCCTTAATGTACCTTATTAAACATTTCCCATCATTGAGATCCCCCAAATTCCTCATTTTTGCACAAACCCTAGTTTCTTGCTACAACTTGGCAATTTTCTAGGCTAGGCATGTGTTTTTCCCTTTTGGACCCTTTCCCCTCACTCAATTTCTGAAATTCCACTTTCCCCTGCTTCCTAATATCCCTCCCTACTTCCCAAAATTTTCTCAAGAATTTAGAAGACCCTTATCCCCTTCATTTCGCTTCATTTCGAAAAATCCCTTGTTCCACACATCGGGATAGGTTTCACTCAAATGATGTTTCAGAGCAATAAAAGATGAATTTGGGAAAAATGAGAGAGGGTTTAGTCCAAACTATGCCATGGAAGAAAAAAATCCTTCGCTTTTTACACAAGTGGCATGGTTTTAGAGAAATTTCAAAACTACCGTTGCCTCAGGAGAATTGATGCACCTCTGAAGTGACCTTGGGCAAATCAAGCTTTCTCCTAGCTTGGTTGGAAAAATTACTTGCTTGATGAGTCAAATGATAGCTAGAAAAAAATATATTTCCAATGAGCTATCATGAGATCAATTTGGAGTTGAGGAAGACCTTCAAAAGTTGACTACAACAACACTCTGCCTTGAGGCAGCCTCATTCTCCTCATTTTGACCAGTTTTGGGAGATTTGATTTTTGACAAGGAAAATGAACTCCAAATTGAATCATTTTGGTTGGGTTGGAAAGTAGACTAAATAATATTTTCAACGAGCTATCCTACGCCCCATTTGGACACCGGGAAGGTCTCCAAAAGCCTCCTGCAAAAGTGCGCTACGCATTGAGCGTGGTGCACGACGCATTGAGCTGAAACACAAAAAATTTTGCCATTCCTCTCCAACATCAAATTTTCTTGGTTTCTCCAGGTTTGAGTAAGTCAAATCAAATATTCTATTACTCATAACTCATGCTTGGTGTTGATTATGAGTTTGATAATGAAGATTTGAGTACAAAACTAAACCCTACTATCTTGTTGAGAAGTGCCTCCTTAGGGTTTTTCAACTTGTTTTGGTGTCAATCATCCCACCTCCCCTCCTTGTTCTTTCCCATCTCCCATCACTGTTATCTGATCACTACACCATGCCATCTATCCCTGAAAAAATAGACAATATTCATCATTCAGCAAAAAATCAAAGTGGAAACGAAAAAACAGAGCTAGAGTGAAGTGTCAAAAGTTTCAAACATTGCAAAAGTGGGTGTGCCCAAATCAAAAATCAAAATCCCTGTCATAATAGATATGTTTGTGTTCCAATAATCCAATGACATGCCAAGAGACATCAGTGAAACCAAGACAAATCATGGAGGAGTGAAGAAATCACGTTGAAGGCCGAAAATGTGTTGCAGTTGCAGAGCGCGACGCGTTGGGCTGTGGCGCGGCGCACATGGCGTGCGCGGTACATTAAGCAGTTTTCCGCAGTGTAAAAATACACTGGCGCGACGCACATGGCGTGCGCGGCGCATTGGGCTGCTGCGCGACGCACAGAGCCAGAACTCACATTTTTTTCATTTGTTTCAAAAAACTCCAATCCGCTTGGTTCTTCTCGCTCCAAGAAGTTTATGAAATTTCCATTAACATGTTTGGTGTTCATTGAAGTGGATTATGAGAGTTTGTGATGTCAAATTGCAAACCCTATTACTTTGTTTAAAGCTGCTCTTTAGGGTTTTGAATTGGAGTTTTAAAATTGGTTTTTGGTGCAAAAATTCTTCAACTTTATTTCCCTATCTGTTTTTCCTTTCCCATCAGTGTTATATTATCATTATAGCCTATTTTTTATTTCCTTTTACATCTCTAAGAGGCATTCACTCCTAAAACCCTATTCCCTCATATCCCAAGTTACTCATTCCTAAGTCCCATTACCCCTATCCCTAAATCCTTTCATTCCCTTTTCTTATCCCTTTCCCTATCATTTACAAAAAGTCCCCAAACCCCACATTCCCCAAACATAATCAAGTGAATGTCTTCACATTATAAACTTCACTTGGTTGGAACATATTTTTCCCACAATCCACTATACTCACTGTCCCTATTTACCACAGTTCCTTCCTATACAGTCCCTTCCTATTGGGCATATTTTGGCAGTTGAAACAAGCCACCAATTTTTCAACAAACGAAACATACACTTGGCATATACCTTGCAACACCATGACGGACACCGACACATCCTATGAACAAGACAGTGATTCTGCCACTGAACTGCATGCACCAGGAGGGCACTGAAACATCGGAAAAGGCTTGATACACTTCAAATATTGGCCAAAGCTTCTTTGGCTGAGCATGATACTTTATGGGGGACCTTCACTCCAAATTTCAAGGAATTTGGAGAAAATTTTGTCAATTTTGTTTTTTTTGGTCACAAAATAGATTTTCCTGTCCGATGCGTCGCGCCACGTTGCACGCCCTTACTTTTGAGAGATCTTCTGGAGGAAAAATTTACATTTTTGGATTTTTTATGAAAATTTATGCATGCTAAGGAATGGCCTAAGGATTTCATCAAGTTCTAGGTGGTTTAAAGGGTCAAAAACACCTTGAAAATGGCCTTTCTACCACCTTTTGCACCAGCAGGAACCAGTCTTGGGAGATTGCAGTTTTGGAGGTGCAAATGAACTCAAAATTAAAAAATTCCACTTGGGTTGGGTAGTAGACAGGCAGGGCTTTCCACGAGCTATCATGAGCTCAATTTAAACTTCAGGAAGTGCCTCATAAACAGGCTCAAAGTTGCATGACGCATTGAGTTTTTGGGCGCGGCGCATAGAGGACTTTTGCCTATTTTTCACCATTCAGCTCAGAATTTCGCCCAGTTTTGACTAGTTTCACTTTTTGATGTAATTCTTGATCTACCTTGACGTAATTTGATAAATATGATGTAATTTTGGCACATATTTACTTGTTCTAGAGGATTCATTCACAAAAAAGTGAAAATTAAATGAATGAATCAGTTTCCTTCCATATAGAGTGCAAGTTGTTTGATTGCCTAGATTTCGGGTTCCTTGTTTAGAATTTAGTTGAAATGGGCTCCTAGAAGGATGAACTCGACCCCTAGAGCATGGTAAGGGGTTAGACTTGTCTATATATTGTATTTTCTGAGACATCTTCATGGTTGGACTCTTGGGAATAGTTTGGCACCTCACTGTATATTCATTTCAGATTTTTGGCAAAGGAAAGACTAGAGTTTTGCAACACTTGTTAGGATCCTTGTGGCTATGAGTTTTGATGATGTTTTTCTCGATGTATCTGTAAGTTTCATTAATTTTTATGTATTCCATTTCCCTTCTCTTTACTTCCGAAATTAAACAAATGAGTAACTAAGGTAGAATTCATTAGTTTGTCGTGCTCGCTCTTAAAATTTTGTTTAGTTTTATATGTTTTCGCCGCCTTTGAAGAGGATCCTTGCACCCTCTTTTCCCTCTTCGGCTCCTCAAATGGGCCTTTTTCTATCCATTCAATTAATCTAAGACATCAAATCCATTGCCTTCCCCTGCTCCCAACTTGAACTCCGCAAGAATTTGGCCTCATCCCCAAGCCCAAATTTGTCTTTTTCCCTTTTTTCCAACAAAACCCCTAAAAAAATCATTCCAAACTCCTCGATTAATATACCTAGCCTAAAATTAGCACTCATTTCAGTCATCTCAAGCCTTATTGATACATTTTTCTCGAGATTGACCCGCGAGAGAGCTCCCCTCTCACATCGCGGTAGGGCTAGCTACCGGAGATGAGCAGTGTGGTGTTACCCCGAATCCCGCCTTTCTTCGACCCTAAAGGTGGATTTGGGCCATAACATAGTGGCGACTATATCGGGAAGAAAATGGTTTGCTTGTTAGTTTTATTTTTTTATAAGCTATTTAGCGGAGTTCAAAGTTATGCCGAGTAGCCTTCGAAACGCTCTTGCTTTGCATTAGCGAAAGTAGACAAACGTCGCCGACTCAATCTCCCGGTCTAGTTTGTAAACGTAACATCTAGCTTGTGAATTTACCCAGGTACATGCATCTAGTTCGTATCCGATGGTTGATGTTGGACAACGATCGACATAAGAAGGCTGAAATCATTCACCCTGTGACTCCAACTCAATGTAGAGACTCCACTGGGAGGACTAAATCTTTTCTCTCGAGAAAATGGAAGGATCTTACACAAAGTTCGAGTATCCAAAATGGAATCGTATTCAAAGTGATCGAGTCTTGCTTTCTAGAAAATTACTTCTTTGTTGTTCTTGAAGCTATCCCGAAAGTTTTTCGAAAATTTGTTGTATGATAAAGGTGATCGAAAATCTTCACTCGACCTATTCAAAAAGTGTAACACCGAGTTTCCTTGATCCTCGCCACCTTACTTTTTCCCACATCTTATGTTGACTCTCCTCGAGTGATGAGCTCGAAAACAAAACTGATCCCGTAGCTCTTGTGATATACTCCTACACCTTATATAGTCCCAGATATAGGTATAAACCTCTTGTTTTACCTTCTGTTCTTCATGCTTTCCCCTAAAAATTATGACCTATATCTACCAAGATTCAATGGTGAATGTAACAATGTCAACGCCGAGCAACATGTGCGTAATGTTCATACTTTTCTAGATCTTTTTTCGAAGTTGATGAAGAAGATGTTAGTATTAGGCTTTTTTTCTCTTTCTTTGCAAGGCAAAGTGAAGAGTTGGTTCAAAGCCCGCTTTGATGTAGAGCATAGTGATTTCCCGGCACTTCGTCAAAATTTTTCCTTCGATAGGTGGGTGATCGGCGGAACATTTTTTTGATTATAGAAGAGTATAACCGACTGAAAAAGACTGCCAGGAGACGATACGAAAATTTTCTGCCAGATTTAACCAAGTATATTTTTCGATGCCAGCTGATATAAGACCTTCTCCTAGATCTGATCTCTTGCATTACCCAGGTGATTTTTATTCGGAAATGGAGTTTCAGTTTAGAGAAAGGAATCTTGCAACACTTCACGAGATGCATAATAGTGCAGTGAATGTAGAGGCTCATTTGCTGATCCGAAGGGCAAGGTTGAAGGAAGAAGAGATGAAAAACATGGATCCGGAGAAATCGATATCTTTAGAGGTAAAGCTTGACATGTTGGTAAGTGCAGTAGAAGAGATGATGCAAAAGAACACCACAAGGAATGAGTATAGCGTTCAAGCCCATGGCTCGTTGATTGAAGAAGAACAAGTTGTTGATCCAAAACATTTTGTTTCTTATCCCAGTTCTCATAATGATTGCTTTATAGATCATCTTGAAGAAGAGAGAGCTGTTAAAATGACATTTATGCTTGATGATGTGTTGTATACTGATGATTTTCCTCAGTTTGATCAGTATGATGATGATTATGTTCTCCAAACAGAGCTAATCTTGCGTGACAAATCAGCGGCTAGTTTGTGCGAGGAGGAAGTTCACTTTCGGCAGCTTGAGTACGGTGATCAACCGATGCATATCAGCTATGACAATGATGAGGAAAGTGCAGAAAAATTTTGAAGTAAGTGAAGGATCTTTGCCTTTTTTGTTTTGATTTGTTTCGAGTTCATCGAGAGACAACTTCCATGTCATTAAAAATTAATTGCCAACAAGTCTTGATTTGGACCATATTGAGGGCAATAAAAAACCTTGTTCAAGATTTCTCATGTTCAGATTTGCAATCCCCCGAGTGCCGTTGATTTTCAAGTTGCGGATGGAAACATGGAAAACGGGCCGGCACATATGATCAAATGCTACAAGGTGACTCCGTTCCATTTTTACTTTTGAATCATTCCAGCTTGTTGAAGGGTAAATTGCATAGTAAATCTTCAAATGAGCGACTGTAGAAAATCAACAATCTCTCGCTTTTAATGTGGAGGATGAGACGGATAGCGAAATTCTTAAGCAAGTAGTTGATGAGAAATCTTCCCCGAAACGATTGATGAAATCATTTCGGGATGCAAAACCCTCCCTAGCACCAGATTTGCAGCCACCAAACGAAATTGAAGGTCAGATTACGATGAAGGCGTAGGAGTTGAAATACATGATTTAATGATGCAATAAGATTTCGTACACTTTTGTTTCAAAGCATTTCAGTTTTATAAGGCAAAATCTTCATAATATCTCTCAAGAAAAAGATGAACATCCAGTAGGATGTCGTGCTTTCAATGGATACATCACAAATATCTTCTCAAATTTTTGATGATCCTATTTCTCGTGTGTTGGATGATGTTTTTCGCTAAAATTCCGCTCCATTAGCTAACCATGTGCTGAAAAGAATGTTGATGATAATCTTATTCAAAGGTCGCCTTCATTCTCTTGCTTTTACTGTATTTTTTTCATTACAAAGCTCACACCAATGTTTGCGAGTTATATGAGGAGATTGATAAGGGAGACTTTCGTTCGTTTGGAATCGAAAGAACCGAGTTTGGTTATTCATGAAATTCGAGATCCTTTTGATAGCCGTACCTACATACCAAAGAAAGACAACACAGATGTGAGGAAAATATTAATATCCGGGATCTATGAAGATTACTTGATCGGAACAATGATGTGTTAATGGAAATCAATAGCTATGTTTATGAAGATCCTTTCACGACTGTTCTTGAAGTCATCCAGTCAATTCATGCTTTGCAATTTTATCACCAGTCAACTTGATTCCAAGTTTCCATGGGAGTTGCCTTTTGATTCTTCTCTTTTCCTGTGTATCAGAAAGCATTTGGGAAGAAAACAAATAGCATCCAAGATGCTTACGTGGTTGCATTGGTTGTTTCATTTCACTTGATCGGTGTGATGAATGGAACAATTAGAGTAGGTTGTATTGAATAAGCTCTACTTTGAGCATCTTTTCCGGCTTTGTCGATTGTGTTTAAGTATCGAGTCGGCTTTTCGGTCTTGTTATTAATTTAATTTGTGTCGTCAAGTCATCGGGTCAGTTATGCATTTCGGGCTTGAGTTTTTGATTCCATTGCCCAATGGATGAAGGCACCTGTCCGCTTTCCAAAGATCTGTAGTTCTTGGCACCTCCAAGGAGCTACCATCCCCATTGGAGCCAATGTTAGTGTGTCGCTCTTTGCGGCCTTCCTCTAGTGATCAAACATTCTCTTACAAAGTGATGTTATAGTGTCAAGGTCAAATTTTGTCATTTCAGTGAGTCTTCAAGTAAAAATTTGGTCAACTAGGTATTAGGTCCAGGGGTTTGTTTTCACTCTTCTCAAAGTTGTCCAAATGTCGGTCCATGTCACCATTCAGACTCGAGTGTACCATCATTCAAAGGGTTTTCATCATCATGTCAAGTTCCAATGGGTCATTTTACACCTTGTTCATGCTTCTGAGCTTTAGTGCCCTAGGTAAGGTTCATTTCCCTCTCCTAGGGTTTTGAAGGTAATTTCTCTTGGATGGTCAAATCATCGGCAAAAATTGTATCCTGATGTTCATACACCTTCCCTTATCCTTAATGTACCTTATTAAACACTTCCCATCACCGAGATCCCCCAAATTCCTCATTTTTGCACAAACCCTAGTTTCTTGCTACAACTTGGCAATTTTCTAGGCTAGGCTCTGTGTTTTGCCCTTTTGGACCCCTTTACCCTCACTCAATTTATGAAATTCCACTTTCCCCCTCGCTTCCTAATATCCCTCCCTACTTTCCAAAATTTTCTCAATAATTTAGAAGCCCCCTTATCCCCTTCATTTCGCTTCATTTCGAGAAATCCCTTGTTCCACAC
Organism: Pinus albicaulis; assembly: GCA_034641835.2. Taxonomy (NCBI): domain Eukaryota; kingdom Viridiplantae; phylum Streptophyta; class Pinopsida; order Pinales; family Pinaceae; genus Pinus; species Pinus albicaulis. The sequence goes on along the minus strand of JAXQQM020083408.1, from coordinate 151,153 downwards.
ATCTGGGATAGGTTTCACTCAAATGATGTTTCGGAGCAATAAAAGATGAATTTGGGAAAACCGAGAGAGGTTTTTGTCCAAAATATTCAAAGGAAGAAAAAATTCCTTCACTTTTTACACGATGTGTCATGGTTTTAGAGAAATTTCAAAAATACCGTTGCCTCAGGAGAATTGATGCACCTCGAAGTGAACTTGGGAAAATCAATATTTCTCCTAGCTTGGTTTGCAAAATTACTTGATTGATGAGTGAAATGATATCTAGACAACAATATATTTCCAATGAGCTATCATGAGCTCAATTTGGAGTTGAGGAAGACCTTTAAACGTTGACCGCAACAACACTCTTCCTTGAGGCGACCTCATTTCATTCGCTCATTTTGACCGCCTTTGGGATATTTGATTTTTGACAAGGCAAATGAACTCAAATTGCAAAAATTCTGGTTGGGTTGGAAAGTAGATTCAATAATATTTCCAACGCGATATCCCATGCCCTATTTGGAAACCGGGAAGGCCTCCAAAAGCCTCTTGCAAAAGTGCACTACGCATTGAGCTTGGTGCGCGCGTATTGAGTCGAAACACAAAAAAAAATTCCATTCCTCTCCAACATAAAATTTGCTTGGTTTCTCCAAAGTTTGAGTAAGTCAAAGCCACTCCTCTATTTCTCATAACTCGTGCTTGGTGTTTATTATGAGTTTGATTATGAAGATTTGTGTACAAAAACTAAACCCTACTATCTTGTTAAGAAGTGCCTCCTTAGGGTTTTGCAACTTGTTTTGGTGTCAATCATCCCACCTCCCTCCTTGTTCTTTCCCATCTCCCATCAATGTTATCTCATCACTACACCATGCCATATATCCCTCGCAAAATAGACAAGATTCACTCATTCAGACCCAAAAAATCAAAGTGGAAACGAAAAAACAAAGCTAGAGTGAAGTGTCAAAAGTTTCAAACATTGCAAAAGTGGGTGTGCCCAAATCAAAAATCAAAATCCCCGTCATAAGAGATATTTTTTGTGTTCCAATAATCCAATTACATGCCAAGAGACATCGATGAAAACCAAGACAAATCATGGAGGAGTGAAGAAATCACGTTGAAGGCTGAAAATGTGTTGCGGTTGCAGAGCGTGGCGCGTTGGGCTATGGCGTGGCGCACATGGCGTGCGTGGCACATTGAGCGCTTTCGCAGTCTAAAAATACATCAGCGCGGCGCACATGGCGTGTGCGTGCGCGTTGGGCTATCTTGCACGGCGCGCAGAGCAAAACTCACATTTTTTGTCATTTGTTTCAAAAAACGCCAATCCGCTTGGTTCTTCTCGCTCCAAGAAGTTTATGAAATTGCCATTAACATGTTTGGTGTTCATTGAAGTGGATTATGAGAGTTTGTGATGTCAAATTGCAAACCCCTATTACTTTGTTTAAAACTACTCTTTATGGTTTTGAATCTGGAGTTTTAAAATTGGTTTTTTGGTGAAAAAATTCTTCAACTTTATTTCCCTATCCGTTTTTCCTTTCCCATCGGTGTTATATTATCATTATAGCCTATTTTGTATTTCCTTTTACATCTCTAAGAGGCATTCACTCCTAAAACCCTATTCCCTCATATCCCAAGTTACTCATTCCTAAGTCCGATTACCCCCTATCCCTAAATACTTTCATTCCATTTTCTTATCCCTTTCCCTATCATTTACAAAAAAGTCGCCAAACCCCACATTCCCCAAACATAATCAAGTGAATGTCTTCACATTATAAACTTCACTTGGTTGGAACATATTTTTCCCACAGTCACATTATACTCCCCCGTCCCTATTTACCACGAGTTCCTTCCTATACGACCTCCTTCCTATTGGGCATATTTTGGCAATTGAAACAAGGCACCAATTTGTCAACAAACCAAACATACACTTGGCATATACCTTGCAACACCATGACGGACACCCCGACACATCCTATGAACAAGACGATGATTTCGCCACTAAACCGCATGCACCAGGAGGGCATCGAAACATCGGGAAAAGGCCCGATCCACTTCAAATCTTGGCCAAAGCTTCTTTGGCTGAGCACGATACTTGATGGGGGACCTTCACTCCAAATTTCAAGGAATTTGGAGAAACTTTTGTCAATTTTGTTTTTTTTGGTCACAAAACGTATTTTTCCCTCGCTCGATGCGTCGCGCTACCTTGCGCGCGCTTACGTTTGAGAGATCTTCTCGGAGGAAAAATTTAAATTTTTGGATTTTTTTATGAAAATTTATGCATGCTCGTGAATGGCTTTCTAAGGATTTCATCAAGTTCGGGGGTGGTTTAAAGGGTCAAAACACCTTGAAAACGGCCTTTCTACCACCTTTTGCACTAACAGAACCGGCCTTGGGAGATTGCGCTTTTGGAGGGGCAAATGAACTCCCAAATTGAAAAAAATTCCACTTGGGTTGAGTAGTAGATAGGTAGGGCTTTCCAACGAGCTATAATGAGATCAATTTGGAATTTAGGAAGTTCTCGTAAAACAGTGCTCAAAGTGGCACGACACATTGATTTTTTTTGGGCGCGACGCATAGAGGACTTTTTGCGTATTTTTTCACCCTTCGACTCGAAATTTCACCGCTTTGACTAGTTTCACTTTTTTTATGTAATTATTGATCTACATTGATGTAATTTGATGACTATGATGTAATTTTGGCACATATTTACTTGTTCTAGAGGATTCATTCACAAAAAAGTGAAAATTAAATGAATGAAATCGCTCTTCCATATAGAGGCAAGTTGTTTGATTGCCTAGATTTCAGTTCCTTGTTTAGAATTGGTTGAAAAAACTCCTAGAAGAATTAAATAGACCCCTAGAGGCATGGGAAGGGGTTAGAATTGTCTATATATTGTATTTTCTGAGACATCTTCATGGTTGGACTCTTGGGAATAGTTTGGCACCTCATTGTATATTCATTTCAGATTTTTGGCAAAGGAAAGACCGTAGTTTTGAAAGCACTTGTTAGGATCCTTGTGGCTCCGAGTTTTGATGATGTTTTTCTCCATGTATCTCGTAAGTTTCATTAATTTTTTACGTATGCCATTTCCCTTCTCTTTGCTTCTGAAATTAAACAAATGAGTAACTAAGGTAGAATTCATTAGTTTGTCGGTGCTTTCGCCTTAAACTTTTGTTTAGTTTTATATGTTTTCGTCTGCTTTGAAGAGGATCCTTGCACCCTCTTTTCCCTCTTCGTGTCCTCAGCCTTTTTCTATCCACTCAATTAATCTAAGACATCAAAGCCATTTCCTTCCACGCCAACTTGAACTCCGCAAGAATTTGGCCTCATCCCCAAGCCAAATTTGTCTTTCCCTTTTTTTCCAACAAAACCCCCTAAAAATCATTCCAAACTCCTTGATTAATATACCTAGCCTAAAATTAGCACTCATTTCAGTCATCTCAAGCCCTATTAATACATTTTTCTCACGAGATTGACCCGGAGAGAGCCCTCTCCTGTTTTGGTAGGGCTAGCTACCAGACTGAGCGTGGTTTGGTGTTACCCTGAATCCCACCTTTCTTCAGCCTAAGGTGGATTTGGGCCATAAAAAGCTCCTTGGCCACATCATATCTGAGAAGGGAATCAGGATAGACCCACAACAAGTTGAGGGAATACTACAAATCGCACACCCCAGAAACACCAAGGAATTACAGTCTTTCATTGGAAAGATTAACTTCCTTAGGAGGTTTATTCCAAATCTGGTTGAAAACCTTAGAAACATGACTAACATGTTGAAGAAAGGTGCAGGAGTTAAATGGACCGTGGGAGCAAAAAACAAATCTTTTGAATCGGTGAAAACTTGCACTTACCCAAGCTCTCGTCCTAATCAACCCGCATTTCTCCAAAGATTTCCTCGATCTTTTCATTTGCCTCGCAGCATACGATGGTTGCGGTCTTGCCGCAGAAGAACACAGAGGAATGGAATGTACCAATTTCCTTTTTTAGCAAAGTACTCATAGATGCACCCTTGAAATACAATATCATGGAGAAACGTGCCCTATGCTCGATTAAGGCCTTGAAAGACTTCGGGTGTACATATTGCATTCCCACACTCGTAGCTTATGTGCCCAACATCATCGTCAAAGATATACTGCGTCCCAAGACCCGGACGGAAAAGGGGCAAATGGATAGCGCCGATCCCGGAGTATGACCTTGAGATAAAACCCACCAAACCGGTTAAAGGTCGTGGCTTAGCTAAGTTAATGGATGAATCGAACCTACAAGCCCTAGACATTAACATGATAAGTACCCTTGGATGAGCAACAAGAATTTCCCGACCTCACTATTGAGGAAAAATTTTCGAGTTCTCTTTGGTATTCGACATTCTATATGTGCTTACACACCTCAATGCCCCTCCCCTGGGATTATCAAAGACCAAGGCCGTATTCTAAAAACTAAAAACTAGAAGTTACCGCATTGTGAACAAAAAAACTTATACTCGGAAGAATCCTAATGGCTTTGTTTGCTTAAATGTTTGACTCGAAAATGAGGTAGAGAGGGTTAAACAAGAATTCCACGCCGGAGAATGTGGAGGCCACGAGTTGAAAAAGCCACCGCAAACAAAATATTGAGAGTTGGTTACTATTGGCCCACACCTTCGGTGATGTCCATAAAATGATAGTTTCTTGCCACAAATGTCGCATCTTTGAGGGCAAAGAGAAAGCTCCTCCCTTTACCCCCTACAACCCATCATCGTGAAGGTCCCTTCCCGCAATGGGGATTAGATTTATAGGGGAAATTCACCCCGCTTCTTCGCCCAACACAAATGGATCCTAATAGCCACAGATTATATCACTAAGTGGATAGAGGTCGTGCCCACTAGGAATGCCACGTATTCGGTCATCATTAGTTTCCTAGAAAGTCACATCCTCTCTCGGTTTGGTCGCCCAAGGAAAATAATCACCGATAATGCTATCGCTTTCGGATCCAAAAGGATGGTTGATTTTTTGTCACAGTACCGAATAACGCTTGGCCATTCAACTGCCTATTACCCTCAAGGTAATGGATTAGCCGAATCATCAAACAAGAGCCCGGTGATCATCATCAAGAAGTCATGGAAGAGAACAAAAAATCATGGTATAACAAGCTAGTACATTCTTTGTGGGCCGACAGCTTACAACCAAGAAGTCCGTGGCATGTCACCATTTCGACTTGTCTAGCTGGAACGAAGCGATATTCCCTACCAACCTTGGGATACCAGTGATCAAACTGATCCAGGAGATCCAAACAGAAGAAGACAACATGGTGAGGAGAATAAATCAAACAGTCCATCTTCAACAAACAAGGGAAGAGGTCTACAACAGAACGGTGAAGGTTCAGGAGAATATGAAGAAATTGTTCGACAAAAGAACCAAAGCTGCTGATTTAAAAGTTGGAGATAAGGTTATGAAGTGGGATTCGAGAAGAGAAGATAAAGGAAAGAACAACAAATTTTACAGTTTGTGGCAAGGTACATACCTCATCCAGGCCACTGTGGGTCCCAATGCTTTCTTCTTACAAGGATTGGATGGCACTGAAATGTTTGGGGGTCTCGTCACATGCAGGATGCTCAAACACTACTTCTGCTGATTTACAATTTCGGGCTTTCCATTTCCATTGTACATACCATTGCGCTTTTTGTTTTCAAGAAAGAGAGAAAATGTTTCAAAAAATAGAGAGAAGGAGAGGTTCGAGATAGGATTAAAACATGAACCTCTGATGTGCAAAGGATTGGCTCTAATAAGCTCAAAACTCGAGCCAAAGAAAGTAAGACGACTGGTCCTAACATGCCCAAAATCTGGACCAAAGAAAAGAAAAAGAAGAATCATCTCTAACATGCCTAAAACCAAAGCTGAAATGAAGAAAAGAAGTGACTCTAATATGCTCAAATCTTGAGTCACAAAAACAAAGAAGGATACTTCAAGTTTCAGATTTCAAGCCTTCAAAGTTTTGTTCAGTTTCTACAAATTTTGTCCATGTGCAACTGTCTTTATGCCTTGGACCCACGAGAAGTCGACGCTAATCCTCGGCTTCGACTATTTTTCAATTTCTGTCTTAGAATATAGAGAAGAAATCACGCGGACTCGTTTAATCCCAACAGATATTAGATTAGGTAGAGGAAACATATGAGACCAAACCCGAGTTTAACTGGTCTCATGGAGCAATAAGGGGTAGATTTAGAATAGGTTTATTTTACTGTTTGCAAAAATAAAAGGATGTAAAGGGTCCGCTAGCTCAAATGCACCTCCCGGGAAGAAGAAAAAAATGCTAGGATTGTAGGGTGGGTAGGTAGATTGTTGGGATGTTTTGCTGATCTAACATATTTGTGGGAGCCGTAAAGTCAGGAAAGAAAGATGGCTTAGCGGTAGGCATCCGGCCTACACTAAATATCAATTTCTCGAATTCTTGACTCCTTCAAGAAGAAGCCATCCCCATGTGGAGCCATTGTTAGCCCCTTATGAATTCCCTCGATAAAGCAAGCAAGGGGCTAGAATGCTTTTATGAGCCTTCAAGGAATGCATTTCCCTTGAAAACACATCATCCTTGAAGTATTTTTTAAATTCTCGCTCTATGACTATTTCCCCCCTTTGCCGTTTCTGTTGTTCATGAGCCCTCACCGAACGATAAATTTTTCTCAAAAAGGCCATTATCTCGCCCCTTGTTCCCCCTCGCAGAAATTCCCCCCATTTTTTGTCCTTTTTCCCCCCTTTTTTTCCAAGTCCCCTTTGTGTCCCCCCTAATATCCCCATAAACCTCCTAAATTTTTCCACTTCCCCCTTAATCCCTCTACCATTACCCTCCTTAGGACTTGAACGCACTAAAATGGGTTAAAAACCCACTTTCCAACCTTGTAATAGGGTTTAGCCCCTTTACCGCAAGCCCGACCACTTCCCCACATATGCCCTTAGCCTAAGACCGAACGCCTAAGTCTTGAGCGCCAATCGCAATCGGAACCGTCGGGCGGGTGCAATCCTTTGTAACATCAAAAAAGTTCCGATGTGATTGTTTTATTAAACAAAGTCTCGCGACACTTTCTTTACCGTTGATTTGACATAAAGATCGGACGGCGGAGCACTAATCTCTCCGTCGCAATCGCAACATTCAATCGCATCCCCTCTTCTGCGCCCCGATTGCAATTGCTCCAATCAAATCCTAGCCGTCCATCTCCCTGATGATCTAACGGTCAGCGCTCAATCGTGCTCCCACCGCCGATCGCAATCGCAATTTTGAAATGTGTCACCCCTGTCCCTCCTCCGATTGCGATTGCCTGATTCAATCCCAACCATTCGTCCATATTTGAAATCAATGGCCCAGATCTTATCGCATCAAGCCCGTCTCTCTTTCCCTTTTTCCCTCTGAACGAATCTCCACCGTTGATCCCCGGGTAAATCCAACGGCCATCGCTTCCCTTTTCGTCCCCTCCCCAATCGCACCGAAACTTATATAGTGTGTTCCCCTTGTCTCCTCCCGATTGTGATGCTCCGAGTTGATCCTGACCGTCCATTAGATCTAGGATCTAACGGTCGAGATTTGATCGCCCTCCACCTCCGGCTGGGTCCCACCTCATCGCATTTCATTGCATTTTCTTCGCATTTCTTTGTATTTTGTTTGAAGTCTAAAGTTTAAGAGTTTACATGAAAGTCTTATATTTCATAGTCGTTCTGCCCACTTTCATATATTATCCCGCCGCTCGATCTTCGCCGTCGATCTTTGTCCCCTGACCATGATCTAACAGTCAACGCTGCATTCTACCACCAAACCCTATTATTCATGAGTTTTCACCCTTCCGTTTGCATTTTTTCACCATTGTGTAGTCAAAGACAACACTCCGCCACTACGCTACCATTTCATCCACCCTCCCATTACATTGTTTTTTGAGTCCGGACTTGCGCTGCTCTGGCAGGTGCGTGCTAAAGGGGCCGCCATGATTGCACAATCTTCATTACGGTTGCAAGATTTTGCGTATAAAGATATAAGTGAAGGGGCAGAGAGTTCAATGCACGAAACCAAGTCATCGTAGCAGCCTCATCGCCGAGATGTTTTTCCTCCATGGAAGGACAGACGCCACATCGTTTTTACTCTCGTGCCGTGCTCCGGTGAAGAGATTTCCGCCCCGGAATCACGCTCCAAGCTACCGTAGCGATTGTTAATGCGTGTTGTTAGTCATCGTATTTTTTCACTTATTAGTGATGACTAGATCCTTAGCTGAGTTTTCTAGAAGCCGATCTCCATATGTCAATTTGTCATCTAGAAAACCCTCATAAAACTTTTTTTCGCCTCTCTTACTTTTCAGCCCGCCCATGTCAAAGTTAAAACCCATTATCACTATCCTTTCTAGCTTTAGCCCTACCTGATCCGCCCATCGACTCTAAAAAGGGAAAAAATCCAAGTCCCCTGTTTCAAAAGCCTCCCCCTAAGTTAGGAAGTGGCGCTTTAAGACATTTTACCCTTGGAAACCATCAGAAAGGCCAAAAGAAACCTCCATCTCGCTACGTACCAATCATGACAAACCTCCCACTCGCAAAATGAAATTGATAACAGCCCTAAGTCGCGCTCACTTACACACCCCTAAGTCTCGAATCGCATGACCACGGTCTCAAGCCGATTATTAGGTGTTTTACGGTGTTTTTATGGATTTTGCAAAGGGCAAAGAGGGAAATATAACATCATCTCGAAGAAATTGCTTGAATCTACATTCGAAGAACAAAGTGCTTCTCAATGTAAACATGAGCCCGAGATATATCTCGCAAAACAGAGAGTGACTCATCAAGACCTTGCAGCCTTCTTTTTCAAAGCATGAAATCACAAGAAAGGAAAGACACCACTATCAAACGACTGGTAATTTGTCATGGCCAAGAACCTCCTTCATCTACAAGCAGAGGGTTAAGGCGCCTCCTTCATCTACAAGCGAGGGCGCTCGCCATTATTTACTTTAAATGATTGCAAAGCACGTGCTTGCTTTTACTAGACAAAGAAAACAAAGTAATCCTAGGGTTTCGAGTGTAAGTGATGATCATAATCAAAGGCTAGGATCTAAAGTATGCAAGAAAAGGGAAAACGAGTTTTGGTCTTGTAAAGGAAGTCATTTGAAGTTTTTCAAATCATATGAATTGTTAAAACCTTGAGAGACATATCATTAGTGAAAACAATTCTAATCATAAGCGACTCGTTGTTTCAACAAGACCAAATTGAAGAAAAAATTGACAAGTCATGTCATTACACATGCGTAAGAAAAGGTGTTTGTTTTTCAAGGGTGCTAACCTCTCCCTACTCACGAGAGATTATCTTTCAAATGACTTGTCATAAGTTGACCAAGGAAAATGGTGACATTTTCAGTTTCCCCTCAGCAAAGAGCAAGCAGTAATGAGACAGTTGAAGAGCTCCCCTCACAGAAAACATAAAGAGCGGTTCTCCTTGTTTCACTTTCTAACTCTCATGCATCATCCCCCTCGTTTTGTTTTTCTACCCACGCTCAAAGAAGAAAGCTCAAAGAGACCTAGCACTTGCATCTACAATCAAGCAAAACTCTGTCACTTAATTAGATTTACATTGCGAGCAAGATCGCATAATACCCGCAGCAAAAAATGTGTTTGATCTAGTTTGTCTCTTACAAACAAGTATACAAGCTCATCAAGTACAAAAAGAGCTTTGCACAGTTGTTTGTGTTCGGGAAATCATCAAAGGCAAAATCTAAATACCACTCGCTCCAAAAAGAGACATTTCCTCCTCTAAGCAAAGAACAAGTCAAAATTTCAAAGGACATCTTATCCACAAGTTATGATCTCGCTTTTTGAAAACTTTGAAAAGCATGGAAAGAAAATCAAATCGGGTAAGGGCAATTTGAGTTTTATCACCAAGAGACATCACCATTGGAACTATTGTTCATCATAGGCAAAAGGAGTTTTTTTTGATAGATCATTGCTGTTGTGAAAAGTTCAAGGAAAAAATAAGTTTCATTATTCAATAAACGAGAGATATTATATAATATGTTTTGAGCAGAGGAATGTAGCGAAAAGGTGCCCTTCTTAAAATACCATGGCAAACTATGAAAAAACCGCAACAAGTTTGACACCTACAGTGGAAGAAAAAGATCGATGAAGCACCATACAAGCATGGAAGTATATTTGAAAAGAGGCGCTTTTCTTAAATCAAAGAGCCATGACTAAATCCAAATAATGTTAGCAAATTTGGGCACTGCAGTAGGAGAAAGAGGTTGAAGAAGCAAGTAAAGCCGAAAGCTCGTCAAAGCAAGGTGAAAAAGACAAACCCTATCCCTTTCAAATAATAAAGCAATCTTCGAGATTTTTTAAATCAGCTTTTGAAGTGGGGTTTACATGACAAATGCCATCAACGGTGTTAAAAACAAAGTGGCAAAGGATGGTTTGATATTCATCGGGGTATTATTCAAAATTTGGGTTGCTATGTTAAAAGGTCACCAGGGAGACAAAGCCAAACAGTATTATCCTTCGAACCATGTGTATAAGTGTACCGTAGTTTTTTGATCCTTCAAGCTATATTTTTCTGTTTGTAAAAAGGTTCATTCATGTTAGCACGTACCAAAAAAACATAAAAAATCCCCACCGCCCGCATCGCTTCGAAATCCAAGTTACAAATACACCAAAAAGGTTTTGTTAAAAAAGGTCAAAGGCATCGAAAACCTTGCAAGGGCCAATCAAAAGTTCTTTTTGCATTTCAAATAAGGTGACCGTTGGGAGTTTGGAATAACAAAGGAGTGAGGTCGAAGAGTTAAATTCTCATGTTCAAAACACAAGCAAGGTTTTCCCTCTCGCCGTCCCCAAGACCAAACGAAGAAGATTTGCGTGCGATTTTTTAGGAGGCTCCCCGCCATAGTTTCTCTCGCGCGACGTGCTCGGGAACATTGCGCGACGTGCTCTGGAAGAAGATTTGCACAGCGCTCAACGGCCGCGCGACGCGCCCCTCGTACGAGTGCGCGACGCGCTCGTACACGGCGCCCGAGCACGACCCAACAGTGCGCCCGGCATTGGTTTTTCGCGCAACGCTCTTCCTCTGCAAAGTGCCGTGCAAGTTCAAACCCCTCCAACACACCTCCCGCCGCGTGCAAAGCTGCTCCAACTCTCCACAAAAGGTTTCCATCGAGTTATAAGGGTTTTTATCACATGCCCCCCTTGACTTTTCAAATTGCAAAGTGTCGTAAGAGGTTAAGGAAACACGCTTGAGTTTATGACAAAAAAACGAGGTTGTGCTATGAAAATAAGGCTAGAAATAAAATATCAAAGGGATTGAATTTGCACTAGTATTAAAACAATTTGTGTATCACCCTTAAAGTCAGTGGTAAAACAAAGTTAAAACCCTGCCAAGATGTGTGCATTTGTTGAAAACGAGAAAGGAGGATAATGTGCTTCGAGATTAGAACAATGAGTCACTTGTCTAAATGATCATTACATGAAACATTGGTGATCTTCCAAAAATGTCATCCGTGTATTAAAAGGACCAAAAACGATGTTGTGCCTTTCGGTCCCACAAAGCAAAATCGCAAGAAGACTACTACTTTCAAGCTGGAGGATGTGTGGGTCTAATAATTATGAGAACGATGATACAAAGGAAAGATAATTGTCATATGAGAGGATTCTCATATAGTTTGAATGATAAATGACTGTTTGCCTTACTATAAAAAATATCAAAAAGCGTGTTTCTCTTACCACCACACTCGAAAAGTGCCACCACCGTGTTTTCTTTGACTCGACCCGTGTATGACATTGTGAGTAGTTGCCGATTGATATACCGGGACGAGGAAGGGTGTGGTTTTGAAGGGACGGGGTTTTCACATTGATAAGGTTTCTTTAACTATTGGACAAGATAAACTCCTCCGATGCTTGGTTGAACTTGTAAAGAATTCTTCAAATTTCTGTCACCTTGTTCCATAACGATGAGTCTGGCCGTATGCCCACACCGGAGGTTGACTTTGTATGTGGTATGATTCTGTTTAATGAAGTGACATGAAAATAGAGGACGAGTAAGTGTAATAAGAAAAAAGGGGGTTGTGTTAAAGAATGTATTTATTGGTTGAAAGCTACGTGGCAAAGTGATTCTATTTCTCAGCGTAAAAAAGACAGCTTTTTCACAGTGTAGTTGCTTAATCGTCTTTTATTCTTCAAACTTGTTTGATATGGATGTCTCGGGTAGAGCAAAGGATTTTTTCTACAAAGACAAAGGTGTTACATTGATAATAGGGTCCCCGGTTATTTTGAAAAGAGAAGACTAGTGCGTGCTTGGTTGAACTTTTTGGAGCATTCTAAACTCTCGTTACCTTTGTTCCAGGATCGTGACGCTGATCGTGTTCCGATTACACTCAGGATTGATTGCATAAGACATAAATTTGTTGAGTGATTGGCACACTAGGAAGGCAGAGTTTGTAATGATTGAGAGTCTACTTTGGACAAAGATTAAAATGTGTTGTTAACCTCCAAAACTTCACAAAAACAAGGTTATTTCTTGACACTTTGCACGAGAAATTTACCTAGCAAATTGCCTCCTTTTCTATTGTATGGTCTCTTATTGAGAAATCTACTCGACATAGATATTTTAAAAGGTGGACGAGACCTTTTTTTCGAAAAAGCATGGGGTTTTGTATTTGTAAGGAAACTTGTTGCAAATCATCCAAATACATTGTCTCTCTATAAAAAACAGTTGAATTGACACGATTTGATTCCAAAAAAGCAGCTTACACACACAAGTGAGGTAGTTGGTTTCTTCAAAAGCACATTTAGGTAAAAATGCCTCCAAGGCAGATGACATAAGTGGTCCACACAAAAGATATGAGCCAATCTCTGCAGAGGAGGTTAATGCTCATCCATCCATCCTTTTCAACTTCCATGAAGTAGGTTGTCTAGATTTCGCTGAAGATACGAGAGGTCAAATTTTTTTCGCCATTGACACACCTATGCGCCTTGAGGTTCCAGAACAAGCATCGAGTAGCGGACCTTGATTTCAAGTTTTCTCCAAGATCGTTGTCCAAGGCCACCAAGATTCCATATCATGGCGAAAATGGTTCAAACAGCCCATCTTGACTTAGAAGATTACAAGCCTTTCATCAAGCCCGGCATAGAGATGCTTTCACCGCTATTTTCCCTTTTTCCTATCTTCTTTGATGACTATGCTCCTCTTATGAAAGTCATAATGAAATATTTTACTTGTGAAGGGAGGTTTGATCGAGTTTATGCCTACCATGTCCGACTATTGATGCATTTCACTAGAAACAGTAACTAAATCTTCCCTTACTTTTTATACAAAAGCATTGAGAAGATGGCATCCACAGATTCGTGTAAGTAGTGCCCTCACCTCCGCAAATACCTTCTCTTTTCCATCATTCTCTGATCAAAATTATCATCCTACACCCAGCGCTAGAGAAGAAAGAAGTTCCATGGGATGTATTCATCAGTCACTCCGGATTTATCTACTCGTTCCTCCCTGTCCCATGTGTCTCCCCATCGGCCCTATTCATCGCCCTCCTATACCTGCGTGCAGCAGGGCTCTACTCCTGAAGGCTCCAGTTACCACCGAACAAATCAAGACAAACAGGAAGAAGGAGAAGGGAGTAGACAACAAGAAGAGAAAGGACATGAGCGAGAGGAAAAGGATGAGCGAGAAAAACGTAAGATGAGGAACAACGACGAAGCGAAGATGATGAACAACGAGTACAAGAGGAAGAGCAACAACTTGTTGTTGAAGAACGAGAACAACAACTTGGGCAGGAAATTGAGCCACATCTTGAGCCACAAAATGATGCAGAAAATCCAAGCACATCGCGCAGCTTGATTTTGGTGAAAAAGGGCGACAAGTTGAAAAAACAAATTGAACAAGGCATTGAAGTAGAACAGACAAGTTAATGTTGGCGAACAAAGCAAGCAAATTGAACGACAAGAAGAATACATCCGGCGACCTCAAGGAGAGCAGGCAGGTTTCAAGAAGATGTCAAGGGTAAATCGCTCGTGTCTCCTCCTCCCAAAAAGAACAAAGCTCAAGACAACAAGCAAGAAAGGGCCTAAGGTCGCCACTCCAAAAATGACAAAAAAATTGTCCCTAGCAAAAGAAAATCGCCCAAGAGGACACCCACTAGCATGCCAAGGAGGAAAAGTGCAAGATTGGCCTTCAAAGGGAAAAAGCAAGGTTGGAGAAATTAAAACACATGGAGGTGCATTGTCGTCATCCCAATCCAAAGCGATGACGTGCGATAATGAGGCCCGCCTTCTTGAAAACCTCCTAATCCATAAAGAGGGGAAAATTGAGGCATTGGAAAATGATCTTCAATGGGCAAGGAACTTCAACTATTTCTTGGAAACCCAAAACAAACAGATGAGTGTCCACACAGCTGTTCATGAAGCACGAGCTATCAAATATGAGAAAGAGGAAGCTAAGGCACAAGCAAGGATAGAAGAACTCATTGGTGATTTTGATGAGGAAGAAGAGGAAGAATGGGACCCTCAAAGCGAAGAGGCCTAGGACCATGGGGGCTTAAAAGAGCCTTGGAAAAGCGAAAAGAAGAAGAACAAGCCCATCTCCAAGCCTTTCCTCTCTACCGCACCCTCGAGCGAGAAATTGAAGAAAACAAAGAGGCATGGCTTGAAAGAGCCAACCAACACTTAGAGATGAAGCTTGAAAGAACTAACAGAGATTTGGAGCTACAAAGGAAGTGGACACATCACTTTCAAAGTTGAATCGCTTGCCCTGCCGCAAACTAAAGCGCACCCAAGAGAAATTGAAGAAGGCAAAGGGGAAGCGCTCGACACGTAAAGAGGAGAAAGGCATATCAAGCACTTGATATTTTAGCCTCAGCTTCGAAGCATGTTTCTAGGGACCCTCCCGAGGGTCATGCATGCCAATTTTGGGCCCATTTCGACAACTTTTTGTTTTTTGGGCATTTTTTTGGGTTTTTGGTCGAAAACTCATAATTTCGCCATTTCAGTTTGAGGATTTGTCAAGGGAGAAGGATGATACCAGGTGATGCCATAATTTCATTATCAGTGTCCTCGCCGATTTTCAGCAGCATTTGGAGATCATTTTTCCCCCTCAAAATGGTGAAAAATGCTCACTACACATTCGCGCGCATATCGTCAGTCCCGCAATTTCGGCTTTTTTACACAAGGTACATATTTGGAAAGACTTCCGTGCATAAGATTGAGGTGATTTCAGTTGCGCCGGAAAGTAGACACAGAGAGCTTTCCAGCAGGCCATCATGAGCCTCGTTTAGACACCTAGGAAGGCTTCCAAATGTTTCCGGCAAGTCAGTGAACCTTTTTTCCGATATAAATTTGAAGTATTTTTGTAATTTCGAACCTAAAAAATCTGCTTTTTCCAAATGTGCGTTTAGCTATTTTTTGCACTTGAAAAATGATGCAAAGTCAATATAATTTCCGTTTTTAGCATTTTTTTAGATATTTTATGGGATATTTTGTGCCTTGGGCTTTTGCAAATCCTCAAGGACAAGTTTAGATATTTTGATTAGGCCAATGGGATAGCTAGTTGCACCATGAGGTTTTCCTCACTTGAGCCTATTTATTCCACAAGGCTCCATTGTAAAACAAGGCTGAACTTGAGAGAAGAAGCAATATATTGGTCATATGAGCTTTGAAGAACATACTTGTGTTATGATTTTTGGACTCCGCCCCTTGGATGCTTTTGATGAATGATGAAGGATTGTTGATGGATTCCATGACATGGTAGAATGGTATAGTGTTTCTCGCTTTTGTTGTTGTCTTCTAGTTTTCATTCATGATACATGCTTCTTGCTTGCTATAGATCGATAGAGATTAAGTTTGAGATATTCCCATGGAGGCACCTCAAAAAATTTTTGAATCTTCATAGCTTTTATGTTTTCTTCTTCCTTAGTTGCACTAAAGAATTCTTAATCGCTCCTTAGTAACTTAAGGATATTGTTGCTAGTTTTATTCATAAGTTCTATGCATGTTGAGTAGGGATGTATAGTGTGCCCTCGCTTACCTATGATCGTCCATAGTTCTGTCCATGAAACTATCTCTTTGACTAATTAGATTATCATCTTGTTGAACCAAGGAGGCCTAGTCCCGATCTAGCCCTTTGCCTAAAACTATGAAAGCTTGTTTGTCAAAGTGCCCAATAACTTAAAGACTGTTTTTAGGTGTTTCGGCATGGTGTTTTGAGTTGTTAGTCCGTCTTATGTGTTTTCCCTAAAGTCTGATAGCCATTTCCCAAAGTTAGAGGGTCTTATACTTCTATGCATGGCTGGAATGTTTGTTTCGATGTGTTGATTAGTTTATAGTTACATGTTGCATGATTAAGGGTTTTTCTTTACCATGTTTATGTTATCTATTAAACCAATGATGCTTGAAACTCTTCGTTGTTCACAAAATTGATGTCCATTTAATCCATTTTGCCCAAAGATCCTTTCTACCTTGAAATCAAATCGGCTCTACAACGGCCTTGTATCATCATCGTATAGCTTCGTTGACCTTTTTGACCCCATAGCCCGACTTGATCTAACTTCTTGTTACCCATTTTATATCTTTGATCAGCCTTTATCCCTCACAACTTAAAAAAACCAAAAAAATCAAAAACTTACTTCATAACTAGCCTCAATATCGAACACCATAAGCAAACACACCGATATCTTTTACACATATAGAGAGAGCCCCTCCGAGTCCGTGAAGGCTAGGTCCTTGGGCTCCAAAGCTTGGTTTGATGTTACATCGTCATTTGGCTCACCAATCTGCCAAATCACGGGACCGTAATAGAGGTATGGTAGACCATTCCATTTTTATTTACCGGGCTTGTTTATTCACCCATAGTACCATAGAGTACCACCGTAGCCGCAGTACATCGTGACCATGTCAAAGTAAATGGAAGTTGAAGAAGATCACTCCTTCGTTCCAAAAAAGGTACCGGGGATAAATATAAAGATTTAAAACAGAATGGGTTTCGGCCCTCTCCTACCTTTATGTGTTTTAATGTTTCATTTAGTGCCCCACCTACCTCCTCGCTCATCTTTTGCTATAAAAATCAGAAGGAATTATCGTAGAGGTTGTTGATCGGGCTTATCGCAGAACTGCAGTAGTTTCTTTTGAGACACAAGCTCTGTGTAAATATTGTAAGATAGTTTGAAGGATATGTTCTCGTGACTGAGTATTCAACTATTGGAAATTTTGTACTTGATTGGTATTGTTATTTAATATGACAAGCACATTTCTTTGGATCCCGATCCGAAGCGGCGGTGATGTTTTTCCTATCTCTCGTGTTTACATTCATTTCATTTCGTTTCTCTATCGCTTGCATCGTAAGTTTGGCATAGGATTTACCCTTGTTAGGTACCCTATGTTCTCGCTCTTTGCCATTTATGTTTCTCTTCCGAATGTATTATCTCGAGAAGTGATTTCGCTTGGTTTAACCAAAGGTAGTGGATGTTATTGCTCGCTCTTCCGATGTATGAATTAAATGAATTCGCTCTTAGATGTTTCTTGTTATTGATTCATTTGGAAGATTTGGGAACACCGGGGATTAGAGTGAGCCCTATCCACTAGGATCCTTGTCCGACTTTCGCCGATCTATAATTTTGTGCTCTAAAATCTATGTTATCTCCTCCCCACCTACTTTCCACACCACATAATCATCTCGAAAGATCCTAAATTTCGTATGACTAGCCCAATTGAAAGTTCTGCTCTATCGATTAGCAAGCAAAATCCTTTTCCCCGACTCCATTACCCAATGGTTTTGAATATTTCTTTGGAATATTTCGCCTACCTTATCCCTCTTTGCTCATCCCGGTCTTACATTGAACCCTTCTTTCCCGATAACCAACAACCAAACAAACAATCAAACTAACAAAACCCCGAGCCTTATAACTAGCCTAAAATCATAACATTTGAGCCTCATAGACATAAACCTTTGCTCATATAGAGAGATCCCTCTCCGGGACCCGTGAGGGCTAGATCTTGAGGTCTAAAAAGTGGTTCGATGTTGTCTCATCTTTTGGTCTTGCCAATCCGGCCAAAACATGGGAACCCCAACAAGGTATAAAACAAATGTTGTTCCTATATTCTCTAAGTTTGGGGTTTTTGGTTGCGTATTCCACTTTGATTTGTCTCGATGATCAACTCATAATCTCCTTGTACCGATATATTTTTTGGCCTTTAAATATTTAAGTATATGCAGAGCCAAGGAGAAGGGCTTCACACTCTCGCAATGTTGTTAGTGCATGCAAATTCTAATTTGCAGGCATGTCCGTGTTTCAGCTTGTATCCATACACCAATCCCCTGCACTATTTTTTGCTGCAAGAGCCATCAAAACTTATTTTCCAAAGTGTTTCTATTTCATTTTCATTTGTTTTGTGTTGCTCGTGGCTGCTAGGGGTTGAGGTATCTAGAGGTTGAGAGGAAGACAAATCGAATGTTCTCGTGAACTAATGTCTTGCTTCGATTTATTTCTTTGTTTGGGTGACCTCATACTTCGTTGTATAAAATGAATTAATCTAAATCTGAATGGGTGGAGTAAACATGGGGTGTTCTGAGGTTTGTCCTTGCCGCTCACCATGTATTTCATAAGGGGTTTCCTCTATACAATCTTCCGGTTTGACCAAACACCGGTATGGTGGCATATGACATATCCATTTGAAGGTCGCCCGGATCTTAGCTCCCCATGATCTAGATAAAAGCATACCATATTTTGGGGGGAATGTCAGCATACTACATCCATTACAAGATTCTTAGCGAGAATTTGGGATAATTTAACACACAAATCTTTAATTAATCCCAAGCATTTGACCTTTCTTGAATCAAAGGAGTACAAGTCTTTGTAGGGCCTAGTGATCTCTAAGCCTAAGCTTTCCATTACCTGCTTTAGGCATAAGGTTGTGTGATGCTCCCGAATCCAAGTATGGCATTGTGTAAAAAAATTTTTCATGTATGTTTAGGTTGACATAGAAGGGAGGCACATCCCCTTCTTGATATTTTCCTTCAATTTTAGGACCAAACAACAACTGCGGCTTATCATCTCGTAAGTTCAAAGTAGCAGTATCAACATGTATATTTAGAGATTTTAGGACTCCGGGTCTCTATACACTTCCTAGGTCACTAATTCACGCAGAGGTATGTTAATTTTAATCTTTTCAATTTCTCCTCAAGGTCGAAAGGAACTATCGATTTGGTTGTATTTACATCCTGTTTTCTCACTTGCGTTTCTTTCAAAGTAATTTTGACTTTCGTCGGGTTTTTATTAGGACTCGTCAATCCGAGTTGTTTTATTAGGGCCGCTGTTGAAGGTACTAGGGAAAAATTTGTTCAACATTTGGCTGGCCACCTTTCTCTTTGTTTAAATCAAACCTTTTAGCTATTGTGATAGCTTTGTTAGCTGTCTTTTTAGTCTGATTTTTTTGTACTTTTCCTAACAAAGCAGAGCTAGTGTTTTTGTCATTTGGACTATCTATGTTCCCTTTGCTTCTTAGATCATAATGTCTCTGTCTCACCTACATGATTGCATTTTGCAAACCCCCAATCTATAATATTCGGACTCCTCATGTGTATATTCCTTTGGTTCTCGAAGAGAAGAAACCTTGTTCTTCTTCGAGGAAAACATCATCCTCACCGTCCGATCCAATAAGGTTCACATGGTTTTCTCCCAAATTTTCAATCTCCCTTTCTTCCTCTTGATCTACGTAGTTTTGTTGGAAGGGAGCTCTAATTTGTCGGTCATGATCTCGTTGTTCATCTTGATTTTTATCTCTTCTAAAGTTCTAGTTTCTATTTCGATTTTGGAGGTTGTTTTGGTTTTCTCTTGGTGGTGCTCTCCTCAAGTAAGCTCATCCTTTTCATCATCTCTTCCATCATCCTTTCCATTTTTTGAGCTAGATGTGGAGGGTGCAGTGTCATCTTTATAAGTTACCCTATTCTTCGATCTTAGCCTAGCTCTTTTTCTCAATTAAGTTTGCTTCTACACTCACAGACTCCCCGTCCGCATGTCTTCTAGAGTCAAATAATCTCTTTCCCTTAGCTAATAAGCCATATCCGCATCAAATCATTTAGGATATTTTACCAGGGGCCATGCCTTTGGGGAGGTTTCATGTGAGGAGGAAGGGCATTGTAGACACCGTTAAACTCGGGTAGAGTAATCATGCGGACATTCTTTCCCCCTGATTTCTTTTAAGGTTTTGATATTTCCCGCTAGTATCCGGGAGAGGGTCGCTTTGGGCTTCACATTTGTTTATGAATGCTTGATGTAATGTGCGCATCATGGATGCTATTAGGAGTTAAGCATTTAACCCACTTCTTTACCTCTCCTCCTAAACTCTAGGTAAAGATTCTCATTTTAACGGTCTCATCATCTATTTCCATGTAATCGAATGCATCTCCCATTTCATCTTACATGTTTTCGAGCTGTGGTAGATGTTTTTCTAGGGAAGTGTGGAATTTTGGATTGATAGTCATTTGGTAAGGGAACCAAAGGTTGTGGTAGCACCGGTGGGGCATACCATGATTCCATGGTAGTGTTTTTTGGAGGTAAAGGATTAGCTTGAGTAGCGAGGTATCTCGGATGTACAAGACTCGCTGACCAAAGAATAAACTCGTTGAGCTGATTTAGGGTAAGAGAGACCCAAGTTATGAATGAAGTGAATATCGGAGGGTGTCGATGGAGGGGTTTCTCTGTCACTCGAAATGTTGACCACTATGTGGTGGTGAGCTTGGAGGCTCAAAGTATATTTTTCTTTGTACCACTGAATGACTTAGTTCTTGGTAAACTACTTGGTGAGTCTAAGTCAACTTGAGCATCCGATAGAGCTGCAAGGTTTTCAGGTGCCGAGTTAGCTCTGTCAATGTGTCTGACAATAGTTGGATCCCTATATGTATAAGGCTTCCTAAGAATACTCTCAGGGTTTTCAACTATCTCAGGTGGGTTTGGATTAGGATAAGCTCTAGTATGGATTGTTCTTGAAGCCAGTATGTCTGTCCCTTAACAAAGAAGCTTATTCCCAAGTGTTTCTTCTGAAATGGATGATGTTCTAATGAAAACCGGTCTCCCAGTGGAGTCTTTTGGTATTTAGGAACCGTGGAGTCGCAAGGTGGAAAATATTTAGCTTTTGTGAAGTTAAAGTGTGTTATGGTTCCACCGCCATGTTTATTATGAAGCAAATTTGAAATGTTTTCTGGGTTTTTCTGATTTTATGTGGTTATTTAAGGACTTACTGAGTCTACAAGAGTTTTCTAGACTAACATATATTCAGTAGGTCCCACCATGATCACCATAATGTTGGGGTCCTGTGTTTTGATAGATTGGCTTACCAAAAGACAAGGCAACATACAAACCAAACTTTAGAGCTCTAGGATCTAACCCTCCTAGTCTCAGAGAGGGATCTCTCAATATGTTTATGAATATGTGTCTTGAAAGGTTTATAAATTGATTTTAGGCTAGTTATGATGTTCAAGATTGTTTGTTTTTGTTTGGTTGGTAAAATATGTTTCGTGTGGTATAGATAGAGCATGGGAATCTACAAGCCATTGGGCAATGGAGTCATGTGAAGTCCAAATAGTTCTGACTAAGAAGGAAGGGAAACTAAAGGGTAAATCTAACTTAGTCGAGGAATTGTTGAATAATATAGGTGAAATGGGATGGAAATTAAGGACTAAGAGTGAAAACAAGATAAACCATTTCACAATGGCTTAAAGGATTCGGGGAACGCCCTATTTCCTCCAGTAAGCTCACTGCTTTGGAATTAATCAATTTAAACACTCAAAGAAAAGAGAAATGCAGACTAAACCTTCAAAATGAGTTATAGGATTTGGGGAACGCCCTATTTCCTCCTACAAGTTCACCTTTGAGAGTTTAACCAACAAAAACATACAATTGCATTCAAAGAAGAGGGAACGCCTTAGACATCTAGGACTACAATTATAGGGGCCTTCAACACAATAATAATAATAAGGAACATAGGGTATGATTGAGACAAAACCTCACTATCAAACTGCAAGCATTAATAATCGAAGGTAGACTCTAGATACAATATTCAGTGGTAAAGAAAGAGGGAATGCCTAAACAGTCTTTAACACAACCGAATTAACCATTTCTGAAGTAAAACAAACTGAATATAAAGAGAGCTATTAGACTACCCTGTCACATTCAATAGCAGAAAACATATAAACATTGAAGGATAAAGAGGTCAAAGGTGCTTCTAAGATACATTTCTCTGCCTAAAATTTTTATCCTATTGTAGGCAAAGCATGATGGAACAAAGTGGAAACACAGGAAATAACATTGACTATAAGAAGTACTTCACCAAAACCAGGCTCAGGGATCCGATGGTCCTGCCTCCTTCATCAACAGAAAAACACAGATCTTCACACTCTTTTAGAACACCAAAGCTTCTTCAAAGCAGCAATATGTATTACTTTAGAAATCACAAAATTCCAACCTTTTACAATGAGACTGCAAAGAGTCTTTATAGATAAAATGAGAAAGGTAGGTGAGGAAAGTTTTAATGATCATCAGTGATAGGAGGAGGTATTTCGAATGCTCCATTCTGTGCCTTAAACATTTCATTGAATTCTAGACAGGATCAATAACTTTGTGGCTTGTTTGAGACCATTTTGATATGACAGAAATCACCCACAGGGTGTCCTTGAGAATAAAATCATCCGGAGAGGTACTATTATCTTCTCGATGTGAGTTAAGTGAGGAATGGGCTATGAGGAATCCCATACTTCTAAATAACTGCCTCTGAAAAATTGTAGTAGCTTCCCTGGTGCAATAACTTCTTGGCAGACTTGTGTGCATGGGTAAGGGTCAGGTCTGTGTCAGTCATCGTTCTGCATCACTAGCTGCTCTGTTTCTTTCATACTTAAACCTGAATTAGCTCTGTTTATGCTTGGACTTCGCTGATCGCTCGGACTGCTTTTAGCACTGACGTCTTCAAAGGCTGTGTTAATATTTGAATACTATGCCTTTCAACCCTTTAATATTTTCTTGATACACTTTAAAATTCTGCAGACCTATTTGTGTGAATACACAGGCTAAAAAGGGCATTGGAGGATTCATGTCGGCGTCAATAACCCTGATCTTCAATAAAAAACAAAATGCTTTTAAACCTGCAAAACATGAGAAAACTGTTATGAAATCCTACGCGGGGCTTAAAACTGCTTCAGAAAGGTTTTGGCGAAGGTGGAGCAGCGATTGCAGAGGAAACGTGTGCGGCGGAGAAGGGTTACATGGCGCAACACCATGAAACCAAGGTTTAGACATGAATTAGCATGGAAAAAGAATTTTAGTGTTAAAAAATAAAAGTTTAATGTTTGGGCGAATACAAAGGAAATGGGAAAATGCAATGGAAAACATATGAAATGGACCTTAGGTAGTGGGACCCAGTCATGGCGGAGGGTGATTAAACGTGAGCCGTTGGATCTGGTTTGAATGGACGGTCACGATTGGATCAACGGATCGCAATCAGGGGAGGCAGCGGGGTTGACACATTGTAAAATTCTGATTGGCGATGGTGCGATTGAGCGCCAGCCGTCCGATCCAGGTCAATATCTACGGCGGAGATTGAATCGGCGGGGAGGAAGACTGGAGCGATGGGAGGGGAGCGATGAGATCTGGGGCGTCAGATCTTAAGAGATAAACGGCCACAATTAGATCAGAGGATCGTGACCGGGGAAGACAGAAGGAGGGGATGCATGGGTTGGCGCGATGCGATTAGCGCTGGGCCGTTGGATCTATATAGATCAACGGCTCGGATCGCAGCGGGGCGGATAGAACAGTAACACTATCGCATCGGAGGTTTTTGGTTTAACAAAGAAACGAGCCTGTATGAATGTTCCAATTGCGATTAGCACCACAGGCCTTAAGCACTCGGTTCTGGGCGCGGGGCATATGGGGGAAGTGGTTAAGGGGGCTGGCTGAAATGGGCTTAAGGCCTTAGTGCATAAATGAGTTTTTAGGCCAAAAAACGGGGATTATTAGGAATTTTCTTGGCTTTCGGTAAAGGGGAAAAGGTTGTTTAAACCTGTAAAAAGGGATTTTTAGAGGTTCAAAGGGATTTTGAAGGCTTTTCAGGGGGAAATGGGGGTCTTAAAGAGGAAAATGAGGCTTTATGAAAATGAGGGGAAATGAGTCAAAATGGGCAGTTTCAGAGGCCTTTGGAAAACAATTTA
The DNA here is from genome assembly GCA_034641835.2 of Pinus albicaulis. Taxonomy (NCBI): domain Eukaryota; kingdom Viridiplantae; phylum Streptophyta; class Pinopsida; order Pinales; family Pinaceae; genus Pinus; species Pinus albicaulis. The sequence goes on along the minus strand of JAXQQM020083408.1, from coordinate 127,018 downwards.
TTTCATAAATTTGGCAGGGTTTTGGGCATGCCCTTGTAGAAACAGCAGTGGAGATTAAGCCAAAGGGACAAAGAATCATCTTAAGACTTCAAAGATGATGAATTTTCATGGGAAATAAATCTCTTGAAGGCTTGAAAACAAACTTAGTCACCATTTGGTATATCAGAATTTATGGGTGGCCAACAATGGCTCCACTTGGGGAGGACAGCTTGCCCTTTAGGTGTCTAGAACCTCAGTAATCTCTGTATTTAGCAGACCAGTGCCTTTCCATTGCGAAAAAGTTTTTATTTTGATCTGATAACCTTTGCAGCAACCTGAAAAAAACTATCATTCTTCAAAACAACATTTCTGCCTGCCCATTCCTACTGTCCTATCATTTTTTCTTCCTTTGAGTGCACTTGGATTGGCAAACTCTTTTCCAACATTTTATTTTGCAAACAGAAAAATAAACCTATCTAATGCTACCCTTATTTCTCCAAGAGCCCAGATTAAATAGTTGGACTCTTAATTCTCTACCTAATCTAATACCTGTCAGGATTAAACAGTCTGACAGGTTTTCATTCTCTATATTCTAAGACAGAAATTGAAAATACAGTCAAACTAGGATTAGAATATCTGGTTTGCTATGGGTCCATGGCATAAAAATAGGTGCACATGAACTAAAAATAGCAGAAATTAAAAAAAACTTGGAAGGATTAAAGATCTGGAATTCAAGCACATTCTTCCTTCTTGCTGTGACTCAGATTTTGCGCTTTTTAGAGTCACCTTTCTTTCTTCACTTCAGCTCTGGTTTGGATCCTGTTAGAGCTGTTCTCTTTTCTTCTATCCCAATCTATTCTACTGATAAGCCAAGATTGAATAGTTTAGCAGATCTTCTTCACTATCCTATCAGCAGTAAATTGAAATCTTCCAAATCAAGATTAGGCTGTATGATTGGAAAGTAGTGCTTCTTAACGTAGTGGCATTTGAGCTTGCACACTTTCATATTTTCTTTCTTTTTGGTATGGGGCTATACCTTTCCTGTTTTATTTCTGCCCTCTTTTCTATTTTTTATTTATTTATTGTTTTTGTATTTTCATTCTTCTTGATGCAAATGATATGTACAATGGATGAAAATATTTGAAACTTAAGACTCTTGACAGACGTAGTGTTTAAGCATCCTGCCATTGACAGGACCTCCTAATACTTCTTCACCATTCAGTTCTTGCAAGAGAAATGCATTATGCTTTCTTAAGGAATGAATAATATAGGGCCCTTTCCACAGATTTTCAAACTTACCATGTTTTCCTTTCTCTTCCCTTCTTGAATCCCATTTGAGAACCACATTCCCGACTTGGAAGTAATTTGCTTTAGTATTTTTGTCAAACTGCCTTTTGATGTTTTCTTGGACTGCTTGAGTTCTCTGGTAAACTTCCTCTCTGGTCTGCTACAAGTGGATGGTCTAATTGATCCTTCTCTACATATCATTTTCTTCAACTTGAACTTCCTGAAGGAGTTTCATGACTGTAACTCCCAAGGATGTTGGAAAAACAACATCCATGCCATAGACCAGCTGATAGGGGGATGTGTTGATTGAGTTTTTGGTGGTTAATCTGTCAGCCCACAAAGCATGAATGAGCTTACCATGCCATGCTTTTTGATTCTTCTCCAGCAACTTTTTGATGATGTTGATCAAGCTCTTGTTGGAAGATTCAACAAGTCCATTTCCTTGGGGATAATAGGCAGTAAAGTGGCCCAAGGTGATCATATATTTATGGCAGAAATCAACCATATTTTTTGATTTAAAGGCAGCAACATTTTATGTGATTATTTTCCTAGGACAGCCAAATCTGGAACATATGTTGGTCTCAAGGAATTTAATAATGACAGAGTCAGTAGCATTCCTAGTGGGTATGGCCTCTATCCATTTGGAAAAATAATCTGTGGCTGTGAGGATCCATTTATGCTGGGCTGAGGAGGGTGGATGGATTTCCCCTATAAAGTCCAAACCCCACTATTGGAAGGGTGTTTCAACACTAATAGGCTTCAAGGGTAAGGGCAAGAGCTTTCTCCTACCATCGAAAATCTGGCATTTGTGGCAAGATATTACTAGTTTGTGGGTGTCTGGAAAAAGGGTGGGCCAATAATAATCTGATCTGAGGATTTTGTTTGCTGTGGTCTTCCAATTTAAGTGCCTTCCACATTCTCCTTCATGCATTTCATGCATGATTTTTCCTACATCATTCTCAAGTAAACATTTTAGTAGTATCCCAACAACATTCTTCCAATATAAAACTCTATCTATCATGCAATATTTTAAAGCCTTCTCTTTCACAAATCTAGCTTTTGTTTTTGACAAAGAAGGAGGATCATTTAAGTAAAGCAGCACATAAATAATATCGACATACCATGGAGATTTCATGAATGTTTCTTCAGTAAATGGTGCTGGGAACTCTTCTATCTCTTCTAAGGCATCAACCATATTCATATCTAGAACCTTGAAATTAGACTCGACCATGAGTTTTGCTAATCCTTGTCCCTTGATGACTTTGGTAGGCCTGATTTCTAAGTCATATTATAGAATAGTGGCAATCCACTTTCCCCTTTTACCATCGGGGTCCTGACCTAGAATATCTTTGACTACGGTGTGTGGCACAAAGACAATGATGTGTGAATGTAAGATGTACACCCTGAAATCCTTTAATGCTTTAACCAGTGTCAAGGCTTGCTTTTCCATGATGTTGTATTTGAGTGGGGAATCTCTTAAGGCTTTGCTGAAGAAGGATATAGGTTGTTATTTCCCCAAATTATTCTTCTGCAACAATACTTCAGCTATTTTCTGTTCCGATGCAAAGGAAAAAATATAAAAATATTTGGTGAAATCAGGACTGATGAGGACTGGTGCTTGATTAAGGGCTTTCTTTACCAGTTCAAATGACTGTTTAGCTTGCATTGTCCATTTGACACCTAATTCTTTCCTAAGAATTTAGTGATGTTTTTCAATAGCTCAACAAGGTTGGGGATGAATCTCCTCAAAAAATTAATATTTCCAATGAAAGACTGTAATTCTTTGAGATTCCTAGGGTCACTGATATTCAATATGCCCTTAATTATTTTAGGATCTATCTTGATCCCTTATTCAGAGATTATATGACCAAGAATCTTTCCTTCTTGGAGGCCAAAGAGTTTATTTTTGGGATTTAAAGACAAGCCAAATCTTCTGCATTTCTCAAAAACCTTCCTTAAATGTTCCAAATGTTCTTCATTGGTTTTGGAGAAAACGGTAATGTCATCAAGGTAAATGATTATAAAATAACCTATGTCTTCCGAGAAGGCTATGTCCATGGCCCTCTGGAAGGTGGTTCCTGCATTCATCAAACCAAATGGCATTTTGACATACATGAATGTCCCCCAAGGTGTGGTAAAGGCTGTCTTATGCTGATCACTTGGGCGGACTAACACTTGGTTGTAACCCGAGAACCCATCTAGTAAAGATATCATTTTTGACTCTACTACCCTCTGAAGAATGTGGTCCATATTTGGCAAAGGGTAGTTATCTTTCAGAGAGTCTCTATTAAGGTGTCTGAAGTCTATACACAGCCTAATATCCCCTATGTTCTTCCTAACATATACCAGATTGGAGACCCATTCTGAGTATCTGATAGGAACAATGATCCCTGCATCATGCATCTTCTTAATTTCTTTTTCTACTGTAGGAAATAAGACAGGGTTTATCCTCCTTAATTTCTGTCTGAAAGGTTTCTGATTTTCCTTCAGAGGGATCTTGTGCTAAATGATGCTACTGTCATACGATTTCAAATCTTTATACTCCCATGCAAAAACATCTATAAACTCTTTGAAGAGTGCTATGTATTGCTGTTTGATGTGGTCAGGCAGGGTGCTAGATAACTTAATCATTTTAGGCTCAGTTGGGCTGCCTATATTGTGCTCTTCCACATTAGTTTCCACAGGTTCTGTCTTTGGTTCTTTAGCCACATCGTTGAAATCAAAGAGCTGTTCTAGTGGCGCAAGGCCTTTGGGTATGGTATCACCTTTACACTCTAGAACTTCAAGGTCCTTTTGGTCTGGATCATCAAATAAATTTTCTTTGAAAAGATGATCAAACTGATTTATATCAGTAGGGGAGGGGGGGCTCTGTTTCAGGAATTTTTTCCCCATCTGAACATTTTTTTTCATGGCTGCAACTTGGTGATGCTGTGGCAAAATCATTCTTTGATTGCAGGAAATCCTCTATATGTTTGTCATTGTTAAAAACCTGCCAATGATCTTCGTTATCAGGCACTGTTGGTCTGTTCTTTACCTTTATAATGAGTTGTTCCTCAATTTGTGGTATCTGGCAGTTACTAGCAGCAAAAGAAAGTTCGTTTTCTAGGTGGTTTTGGGCTTTTAGTATGAACACCAGCTCATGTTTTTTGAAAGTTTTCAGGAGGTCTAAAACAATGTTCCTATATTCTCTGAGTCTAGGGTTTTTGGTTTCGTATTCCCCTTTGATTTGTCTGATGATCAACTCAGAATATCCTTGTACTGATGTCTTTTTGGCCTTTAAATCTTTAAGTATATGCAGGCCAAGGAGAAGGGCTTCGTACTCTACGATGTTGTTAGTGCATGAAAATTCTAATTTGCAGGCATGTCCTTTGTTTGAGTTGTGTATCCATACATCAATCCCTGCACTATTTTTGTTGCAAGATCCATCAAAACTTATTTTCCAAAGTGTTTCTATTTCATTTTCATTTGTTTTGTGTTGCTCAGGGCTACTGGGAGTTGAGGTATCTAGAGGTTGAGAGGAAGACAAATCTGAATGTTCTGGTGAACTAACGTCTTGCTCGATTTCTTTATCTGTTTGGGTGACCTCATATTAGTTGTATAAAATGAAGGAATCTAAATCTGAATGGGTGGAATAAACAGGGGTGTTGTGGGGTTTGTCCTTGCTGCTCACCATGTATTTCATAAGGGTTTCCCTATACAATCTTCTGGTTTGACCAAACACCGGTATGGTGGCATATGACATATCCATTTGAAGGCTACCCTGGATCTTAGCTCCCCATGATCTAGAATAAAGCATACCATATTTTGGGGGAGTGTCAGCTATTACTACATCCATTACAAGGTTCTTAGTAGGAATTTGGGATAAGTTAACACACCATTCTTTAATTAATCCCAAGCATTTGACGTTTCTTGAATCAAAGGAGTACAAGTCTTTGTAGGGCCTAGTGATCTCTAAGCCTAAGCTTTCCATGACTGCTTTAGGCATAAGGTTGTGTGATGCTCCTGAATCCAGCATGGAATTGTGTAAAACTTTGTCATGTATGTTTAGGCTGACATAGAAGGGAGGCACATCCCCTTCTTGATATTTTCCTTCAATTTTAGGACCAAACAACAACTCTGACTTATCATCTGTTAAGTTCAAAGTAGCGGTATCAACATGTATATTTAGAGATTTTAGGACCTGGTCTCTATACACTTCCTAGGTCACTAATTCAGCCAGAGGTATGTTAATTCTAATCTTTGCAATTTTTCCCTCAAGGATGAAAGGAACTATCGCTTTGGTTGTATTTACATATGTTTTCTCACTTGCGTTTCTTTCAGCAATTTTGACTTGCTGGGTTTTATTAGGACTATCAATCTGAGTTGTTTTATCAGGGACGCTAGCGAAGGTACTAGGGAAACTCTGTTCAACATTTGGCCGGCTGCCTTTCTCTTTGTTTAAATCAACCCTTTTAGCTAATGTGATAGCTTTGTTAGCTATCTTTTTAGTCTGATTTTCTATACTTTTCCTAACAACAGAGCTAGTATTTTTGTCATTTGGACTATCTATGTTCCCTTTGCTTCTTAGATCATAATGTCTGTTCACCTCCATGATTGCATTTTCAAACCCCAATCTATAAACTTTAGACTCCTCATGTGTATCTTCCTTTGGTTCTGAAGTGAAGAAACCTTGTTCTTCTTCAGTGATGAAAACATCATCCTCACTGTCTGATCCAGTCAGGTTCACATGGTTTTCTCCCAAATTTTCAATCTCCCTTTCTTCCTCTTGATCTACGTATTTTTGTTGGAAGGGAGCTCTAATTTGCTGGTCATGATCTCGTTGTCTATCTTGATTGTTATCTCTTCTAAAGTTCTGGTTTCTATTTCGATTTTGGAGGTTGTTTTGGTTTTCTCTTGGTGGTATTCTCTCAAGTAAGCTCATCCTTTTCATCTTCTCTTCCATCATCCTTTCCATTTTTGAGCTAGATGTGGAGGGTGCAGTGTCATATTTATAAGTTACCCTCTTCTCCAATCTTAGCCTAGATCTTTTCTCAATTAAGTTTGCTTCTACATTCACAGCTCCTGTTTGCATGCCTTCTAGAGTCAAATAATCTCTTTCCCTTAGCTGATAAGCCATATCTGCATCAAATCCGTCAGGATATTTTACTAGGGCCATGCCTTGGGGAGGTTTCATGTGAGGAGGAAGGGCATTGTAGACACTGTTAAACCTGGTGGAGTAATCATGGACACTCTCTCCTTGATTTCTTTTAAGGTTATGATATTCTGCTAGTATCTGAAGAGGGTTTCTCTTGGCTTCCCATTTGTTTATGAATGCTTGATGTAATGTGGGTAAATCATGGATGCTATTAGGAGTTAAGCCCTTAAACCACTTCTTTACCTCTCCTCCTAAACTCCGGGCAAAGATTCTCATTTTAACGGTCTCATCATCTATTTCCATGTAATCGAATGCATCTCCCATTTCATCTACATGTTGTCGAGCTGTGGTAGATGTTTTCCTAGGGAAGTGTGGAATTTTGGATTGATAGTCATTTGGTAAGGGAACCAAAGGTTGTGGTAGCACCAGTGGGGCATACCATGATGCCATGGTAGTGTTTTGTGGAGGTAAAGGATTAGCTTGAGTTGCAGGTATCTGGATGGCAACACTGCTTGGACCAGCAACAAACTGTTGAGCAGATTTAGGGTAAGAGAGACCCAAGTTATGAATGAAGTAAATATTAGGGGGTGTCGATGGAGGGGTTTCTATGTCACTGAAATGTTGACCACTATGTGGTGGTGAGCTTGGAGGCTCAGAGTCTATTTGCTGTGTACCACTGAATGACTTAGTTCTTGGTAAAATACTTGGTGAGTCTAAGTTAGCTTGAGAATCTGATAGAGCTGCAAGGTTTTCAGGTGCTGAGTTAGCTCCGTCAATGTGTCTGACAATAGTTGGATCCCTATATGTATAAGGCTTCCTAAGAATAATCTCAGGGTTTTCAACTATCTCAGGTGGGTTTGGATTAGGATAAGCTCTAGTATGGATTTTTCTTGAAGCTAGTATGTCTGTCCCTTAACAAAGAAGCTTATTCCCAAGTGTTTCTTTTGAAATGGATGATGTTCTAATGAAAACTGGTCTCCTAGTGGAGTCTTTTGGTCTTTAGGAACTATGGAGTCGTGAGGTGGAAAATATTTAGCTTTTGTGAAGGTAAAGTGTGTTATGGTTCCACCACCATGTTTATTATGAAGCGAATCTGAATTATTTTTTGGGGTTTTCTGATTTTATTTGGTTATTTAAGGACTTACTGAGTCTACAAGAGTTTTCTAGACTAACATATATTCAGTAGGTCCCACCATGATCGCCATTATGTTGGGTTCCTATGTTTTGATTAGATTGGCTTACCAAAAGACAAGGAAACATACAAACCAAACTTTAGAGCTCTAGGATCTAGCCCTCCTAGTCTCAGAGAGGGATCTCTCAATATGTTTATAAAGATGTGTCTTGAAAGGTTTAGAAATTGATTTTAAGCTAGTTATGATGTTCAAGATTGTTTTTTTTGGTTTGGTTGGACAAATATGTTTCATGTGGTATAGATAGAGCATGGGAATCTACAAGCCATTGGGCAATGGAGTCATGTGAAGTCGAAATAGTTATGACTAAGAAGAAAGGGAAACCAAAGGGAAAATCTAACTTGGTGGAGGATCTGTTGAATAATATAGGTGAAATGGGATGGAAATTAAGGACTAAGAGTGAAAACAAGCTAAACCCTTTCATAATGGCTTAAAGGATTCGGGGAACGCCCTATTTCCTCTAGTAAGCTCACTGATTTGGACTTAATCAATTTAAACACTCAAAGAAAAGAGAAATGCAGACTAAACCTTAAAAATGAGTTATAGGATTCGGGGAACGCCCTATTTCCTCCTACAAGTTCACCTTTGAGAGTTTAACCAACAAAAACATACAATTGCATTCAAAGAAGAGGGAACGCCTTAGACATCTAGGACTACAATTATAGGGGCCTTCAACACAATGATAACAATAAGGAACATAGGGTATGATTGAGATAAAACCTCACTGTCAAACTGCAAGCATTAATAATCGAAGGTAGACTCCAGATACAATATTCAGTGGTAAAGAAAGAGGGAACGCCTAAACAGTCTTTAACACAACCGAATTAACCATTTCTGAAGTAAAAAAAACTTAATATAAAGAGAGCTATTAGACTACCCTGTCACATTTAGTAGCAGAAAAAATATAAACAGTGAAGGATAAATAGGTCAGAGGTACTTCTAAGATACATTTCTCTGCCTAAACGTTTTATCCTACTGTAGGCAAATCATGATGGAACAAAGTGGAAACACAGGAAATAACATTGACTATAAGAAGTACTTCACCAAAACCAGGCTCAGGGATCCGATGGTCTTTCCTCCTTCATCAACAGAAAAACATAGATCTTCAAACTCTTTCAGAACACCAAAGCTTCTTCAAAGCAGCAATATGTATTACTTTAGAAATCACAAAATGCCAACCTTTTACAATGAGACTTCGAAGAGTCTTTATAGAGAAAATGAGAAAGGTAGGTGAGGAAAGTTTTAATGATCATCAGTGATAGGAGGATGTATTTCGAATGCTCCATTCTATGCCTTAAACATATCATTGAAATCTAGATAGGATCAATAACTTTGTGGCTTGTTTGAGACCATTTCAATATAATAGAAATCACCCACAGGATGTCCTTGAGAAGAAAATCATCCGTAGAGGTACTATTATCTTCTCGATGTGAGTTAAGTGAGGAATGGGCTATGAGGACTCCCATACTTATAAATAACTACCTCTGACAATTTGTAGTAGCTTCCCTGGTGCAATAACTGCTTGGCAGACTTGTGTGCATGGGTAAGGGTTAGGTCTGTGTTAGTCATCGTTCTGCATCACTAGCCGCTCTATCTCTTTCGTACTTAAACCTGCATTAGCTCTGTTTATGCTTTGAATTTGCTGATAGCTCGGACTGTTTTTAGCACTAATGTCTTCAAAGGCTGTGTTAATTTTTCAATATTATGCCTTTCAACCCTTTAATCTTTTCCTGATACACTTTAAACTTCTGCAGACTTGTTTGTGTGAATACACAGGCTAAAAAGTGCACTGGAGGATTCATGTTGGGGTCAATAACCCTGATCTTCAATAAAAATCAAAATGCTTTTAAACCTGCAAAACAGGAGAAAACTGTTATGAAATCCTGCGCGGGGCTTAAAACTGCTTCAGAAAGGTTTTGGCAGAGGTGGAGGAGCGATTGCAGAGGAAACGTGCGCGGCGGAGAAGGGTTACATGGGGCAACACCATGAAACCGAGGTTTAGACATGAATTAGCATGGAAAAATACTTTTAGTGTTAAAACATAAAAGTTTAATGTTTGGGCGAATAGAAAGGAAATGGGAAAATGCAATGGCAAACATATGAAATGGACCTTAGGTGGTGGGACCCGGTCATGGCAGAGGGCGATTAAACGTGAGCCATTGGATTTGGGTTGAATGGATGGCCACGATTGGATTGGTGGATCACAATCGGTGGAGGCAGTGGGGTTGACACATTGTAAAATTCTGATTGGTGACGGTGCGATTGAGCACCAACCATCCGATCCGGGTCAAGATTGACGATGGAGATTGAATCAGCGAGGATGAAGACTGGAGCGATGGGAGGGGAGCAATGAGATCTGGGGCATCAGATTTCGAGAGATCAATGGCCACGATCGGATCAGAGGATCGTGATCGGGGAAGACAAAAGGAGGGGATGCATGGGCTGGCGTGATGCGATTATCACTGGGTTGTCGGATCTATATAGATCAATGACTCGAATCGCAGCGGGGCAGATAGAGCAGTAACACTATCGCATCAGAGGTTTTTGGTTTAACAAAGAAACGCGTCCGTATGAATGTTCCGATTGCGATTAGTGCCACAGGCCTTAAGCGCTCGGTTCTGGGCGTGGGGCATATGGGGGAAGTGGTTAAGGGGGCTGGCCGAAAGCGGCTTAAGGCCTTAGTGCAGAAATGAGTTTTTAGGCCAAAAAACGAGGATTTTTAGGGATTTTCTTGGCTTTTGGTAAAGGGGAAAAGGTTGTTTGAACCTGTAAAAAGGGATTTTTAGAGGTTCAAAGGGATTTTGAAGGCTTTTCAGGGGAAAATAGGGGTCGTAAAGAGAAAAAGGAGGATTTATGAAAATGAGGGGAAATGAGTCAAAATGGGCAGTTTCAGAGGCCATTGGAAAGCAGTTTCTTTCATAAATTTGGCAGGGTTTTGGGCATGCCCTTGTAGAAAAAGCAGTGGAGATTAATCAAAAGGGACAAAGAATCATCATAAGACTTAAAATATGATGGATTTTTAGGGGAAATAAATCTATTGAAGGCTTAAAAAAAACTTAGCCACCATCTGGTATATTAGAATTTATGGGTGGCTAACAGTGGCTCCACTTGGGGAGGACAGTTTGCCCTTTAGGTGTCCAGAACCTCATTAATCTCTGTATTTAGCAGACCAGTTCCTTTCCATTGGGCATAAATTTTTATTTTGATCTAATAACCTTTGCAGCAACCTGAAAACAACTGTCATTCTTCAAAACAACATTTCTGCCTACCCATTCCTACTATCCTATCATTTTTTCTTCCTTTGAGTGCACTTGGATTGGAAAACTCTTTTCCAAAATTTTATTTTGCAAACAGAAAAATAAACCTATCTAATGCTACCTTTTATTTCTCCAAGAGCCCAGATTAAACAGTTGGACTCTTAATTCTCTACCTAATCTAATACCTATCAGGATTAAACAGTCTGGCAGGTTTTCAATCTCTATATTCTAAGACAGAAATTGAAAATGCAGTCAAACCAGGATTAGACTGTCTGGTTTGCTATGGGTCCATGGCATAAAAACAGGTGCACATGAACTGAAAATAGAAAAAATTAAAAAAAACTGGGAAGGATTAAAGATATGGAATTCAAGCACATTCTTCCTTCTTGCTATGACTCAAATTTTGAGCTTTTTAGAGTCACCTTTCTTTCTTCACTTCAGCTATGGTTTGGATCCTGTTAGATCTGTTCTCTTTTCTTCTATCCCAATATATTCTACTAATAAGCCAAGATTGAACAGTTTTGCAGATCTTCTTCGCTATCCTATCAGCAGTAAATTGAAATCTTCCTAATCATGATTACGCTGTATGATTGGAAAGTAGTGCTTCTTAACGTAGTGGCATTTGAGCTTGCACACTTTCAAATTTTCTTTCTTTTTGGTATGGGGCTATACCTTTCTTGTTTTATTTTTTCCCTACTTTCTATTTTTTCTCTTTTTTTATTGTTTTTGTATTTTCTTTCTTCTTGATGCAAACGGTATGTACAATGGATGAAAATCTCTGAAACTTAAGACTCTTGACAGAAGTAGTGTTTAAGCATCCTGCCATTGATAGGACCTCCTAACAGTTCTTCACCATTCATTTCTTGCAAGATAAATGCATTATGCCCTCTTAAGGAATGAATAATATAGGGCCCTTTCCACAGATTTTCAAACTTACCATGTTTTCCTTTCTCTTCCCTTCTTGAATCCCATTTGAGAACCACATTCCCGACTTGGAAGTCATTTGCTTTAGTCTTTTTGTCAAACTTCCTTTTGATGTTTTCTTGGACTGCTTGAGTTCTCTGGTAAACTTCCTCTCTGGTCTGCTGCAAGTGGATGGTCTGATTGATCTTTCTCTGCATATCATTTTCTTCAACTTGAACTTCCTGAAGGAGTTTCATGACTGGAACTCCCAAGGATGTTGGGAAAACAACATCCATGCCATAGACCAACTGATAGGGGGATTTGTTGATTTAATTTTTGGTGGTTAACCTGTCAGCCCACAAAGCATGAATGAGCTTACCATGCCATGCTTTTTGATTATGCTCCAGCAAATTTTTGATGATGTTGATCAGTCTCTTGTTGGAAGATTCAACAAGTCCATTTCCTTGGGGGTAATAGGCAGTAGAGTGGCCCAATGTGATCCTATATTTATGGCAGAAATCAACCATATTTTTTGATTTAAAGGCAACAGCATTGTCTGTGATTATTTTCCTAGGACAGCCAAATATGGACAATATGTTGGTCTCAAGGAATTTAATAATGACAGAGTCAGTATCATTCCTAGTGGGTATGGCCTCTATCCATTTGGTAAAATAATCTGTGGCTGTGAGGATCCATTTATGCTGGGCTGAGGAGGGTGGACGGATTTCCCCTATAAATTCCAAACCCCACTATTGGAAGGGTGTTTCAACACTAATAGGCTTCAAGGGTAAGGGCAAGAGCTTTCTCCTACCATCGAAAATCTGGCATTTGCAGGAAGACATTACTAGTTTGTGGGTGTCTGGAAAAAGGGTGGGCCAATAATAACCTGATCTGAGGATTTTGTTTGCTGTGGTCTTCCAATTTAAGTGCCCTCCACATTCTCCTTCATGCATTTCATGCATGATTTTTCCTACATCATTCTCAAGTAAACATTTTAGTAGTATCCCAACATCATTCTTCCAATATAAAACTCCATCTATCATGAAATATTTTAAAGCCTTCTGTTTCACAAATATAGCTTTTGTTTTCGACAAAGAAGGAGGAGCATTTAAGTAAAGCAGCACATAAATAATATCGGCATACCATGGAGAGTTCGTGAATGTTTCTTCAGTAAATGGTGTTTGGAACTCTTCTATCTCTTCTAAGGCATCAACCATATTCATATCTAGAACCTTGAAATTAGACTCGGCAATGAGTTTTGCTAATCCTTGTACCTTGATGACTTTGGTAGGCCTGATTACTAAGTCGTATTCCAGAATAGTGGCAATCCACTTTCCCCTTTTACCATCAGGGTCCTGACCTAGAATATCTTTGACTATGGTGTGTGGCACAAAGGCAATGATGTGTGAATGTAAGATGTATACCTTGAAATCCTTTAATGCTTTAACCAGTGCCAAGGCTTGCTTTTCCATGATGTTGTATTTGAGTGGGGCATCTCTTAAGGCTTTGCTAAAGAAGGATATAGTTTTTTCTTGCCCCAAGTTATTCTTCTGCAACAATACTGTAGCTATTGTCTGTTCCGATGCAAAGGAAAAAATATAAAAATCTTTGGTGAAATCAAGACTGATGAGGACTGGTGCTTGAGTAAGGGCTTTCTTTACCAGTTCGAATGAATGTTTAGCTTGAATTTTTCATTTGACACCTACTTCTTTCCTAAGCATGTTAGTGATGTTTTTCAATAGCTCAGCAAGGTTGGGGATGAATCTCCTCAAAAAATTAATCTTTCCAATGAAAGACTGTAATTCTTTGAGATTCCTAGGGTGACTGATATTAAATATGCCTTCAATTATTTTAGGATCTATCTTGATCCCTTCTTCAGAGATTATATGACCAAGAAGCTTTCCTTCTTGGAGGCCAAAGAGTGTCTTTTTGGGATTTAAAGACAAGCCAAATATTCTGCATTTCTCAAAAACCTTCCTTAAATGTTCCAAATGTTCCTCATCGGTTTTGGAGAAAACGGTAATGTCATCAAGGTAAATGATTATAAAATAACCTATGTCTTCCAAGAAGGCTATGTCCATGGCCCTCTGGAAGGTGGCTCCTACATTCATAAAAAAAAATGGCATTTTGACATACATGAATGTCCCCCAAGTTGTGGTAAAGGCTGTCTTATGCTGATCACTTGGGTGGACTAACACTTGGTTGTAACTCGAGAACCCATCGAGTAAAGATATCCTTTTTGACCCTACTACCCTTCGAAGAATGTGGTCCATATTTGGCAAAGTGTAGTTATCTTTCAGAGAGGCTGTATTAAGGTGTCTGAAGTCTATACACAACCTAATATCCCCTGTCTTCTTCCTAACAGATACCAGATTGGAGACGCATTCTGAGTATCTGACAGGAACAATGATCCCTGCATCATGCATCTTCTTAATTTATTTTTCTACTGCAGGCAATAAGACAGGGATTATCCTCCTTAATTTCTGTCTGAAAGGTTTCTGATTTTCCTTAAGAGGGATCTTGTGCTGAATGATGCTAGTGTCATACGATTTCAAATCTTTATACTCCCATGCAAAAACATCTATAAACTCTTTGAAGGGTGCTATGTATTTCTGTTTGATGTGGGCAGGTAGGGTGCTAAATAACTTAATCATTTTAGGCTCAGTTGGGCTGCCTATATTGTGCTCTTCCACATTAGTTTCCATGGGTTCTATCTTTGGTTCTTTAGCCACATCGTTGAAATCAAAGAGCTGTTCTAGTGGCGCAAGGCCTTTGGGTATGGTATCACCTTTACACTAGAACTTCAAGGTCCTTTTGGTCTGGATCATTAGATAAATTTTCTTTGAAAAGATGATCAAACTGATTTATATCAGTAGGGGAGGGGGGCTTTGTTTTAGGAATTTTTTCCCCATCTAAACATTCTTTTTCATGGCTACAACTTGGTGATGCTGTGGAAAACTCATTCTTTGATTGCAGGAAATCCTCTATATGTTTGTCATTATTAAAAACCTGCCAATGATCTTCATTATCAGGCACTGCTGGTAATGAGTTGTTCCTCAATTTGTGGTATCTGGCAGTTACTAGCAGCAAAAGAAAGTTCGTTTGCCAGGTGGTTTTGGGCTCTTGGTATGAACACCAGCTCATATTTTTCGAAAGTTTTCAGGAGGTCTAAAACAATGTTCCTATATTCTCTGAGTCTGGGGTTTTTGGTTGCATATTCCCCTTTGATTTGTATGATGATCAACTCAGAATCTCCTTGTACTGATATCTTTTTGGCCTTTAAATATTTAAGTATATGCAGGCCAAGGAGAAGGGCTTCATACTCTGCGATGTTGTTAGTGCATGGAAATTCTAATTTGCAGGCATGTCCTTTGTTTGAGTTGTGTATCCATACACCAACCCCTGCACTATTTTTGCTGCAAGAGCCATCAAAACTTATTTTCCAAAGTGTTTCTGTTTCATTTTCATTTGTTTTGTGTTGCTCAGGGCTGCTGGGGGTTGAGGTATCTAGAGTTTGAGAGGAAGAAAAATCTGAATGTTCTGGTGAACTAATGTCTTGCTCGATTTCTTCTTTGTTTGGGTGACCTCATCTTCGTTGTATAAAATGAAGGAATCTAAATCTGAATGGGTGGAATAAATAGGGGTGTTGTGAGGTTTTTCCTTGCTGCTCACCATGTATTTCATAAGGGTTTCTCTATACAATCTTCTGGTTTGACCAAACATTGGTATGGTGGCATATGACATATCCATTTGAAGGCTGCCCTGGATCTTAGCTCCCCATGATCTAGATAAAAGCATACCATATTTTGGGGGAATGTCAGCTACTACTACATCCATTACAAGGTTCTTAGCAAGAATTTGGGATAAGTTAACACACAAATCTTTAATTAATCCCAAGCATTTGACCTTTATTGAATCAAAGGAGTACAAGTCTTTGTAGGGCCTAGTGATCTCTAAGCCTAAGCTTTCCATTACTGATTTAGGCATAAGGTTGTGTGATGCTCATGAATCCAACATGGAATTGTGTAAAACTTTGTCATGTATGTTTAGGCTGACATAGAAGGGAGGCACATCCCCTTCTTGATATTTTCCTTCAATTTTAGGACCAAACAACAACTTTGGCTTATCATATGTTAAGTTCAAAGTAGCGGTATCAACATGTATATTCAGAGCTTTTAGGACCTGGTCTCTATACACTTCCCGGGGCACTAATTTAGCCATAGGTATGTTAATTTTAATCTTTGCAATTTCTCCCTCAAGGCTGAAAGGAACTATCGCTTTGGTTGTATTTACATCTGTTTTCTCACTTGCGTTTCTTTCAGCAATTTTGACTTGATGGGTTTTATTAGGACTGTCAATCTGAGTTGTTTTATCAAGGCCACTAGCGAAGGTACTAGGGAAAATATGTTCAAAATTTGGCTGGCTGCCTTTCTCTTTATTTAAATCAACCCTTTTAGCTATTGTGATAGCTTTGTTAGTTGTCTTTTTAGTCTGATTTTCTGTACTTTTCCTAACAGCAGAGCTAGTGTTTTTGTCATTTGGACTATCTATGTTCCCTTTTCTTCTTAGATCATAATGTCTGTTCACCTCCATGATTTCATTTTCAAACCCCAATATATAATATTCAGACTCCTCATGTGTATCTTCCTTTGGTTCTGAAGAGAATAAACCTTGTTATTCTTCAGTGAGGAAAACATCATCCTCACTGTCTGATCCAATCAAGTTCACATGGTTTTCTCCCAAATTTTCAATCTCCCTTTCTTCCTCTTGATCTACGTAGTTTTGTTGGAAGGGAGCTCTAATTTGCTGGTCATGATCTCATTGTCTATGTTTATTGTTATCTCTTCTAAAGTTCTAGTTTCTATTTCGATTGTGGAGGTTGTTTTGGTTTTCTCTTGGTGGTGCTCTCTCAAGTAAGCTCATCCTTTTCATCATCTCTTCCATCATCCTTTCCATTTTTGAGCTAGATGTGGAGGGTGCAGTGTCATATTTATAAGTTACCCTCTTCTCCGATCTTAGCCTAGCTCTTTTCTCAATTAAGTTTGCTTCTACACTCACAACCTATTTGCATGTCTTCCAGAGTCAAATAATCTCTTTCCCTTAGCTGATAAGCCATATCCACATCAAATCCTTCAGGATATTTTACTAGGGCCATGCCTTGGGGAGGTTTCATGTGAGGAGGAAGGGCATTGTAGACATTGTTAAACCTAGTGGAGTAATCATGGACACTCTCTCCATGATTTATTTTAAGGTTCTGATATTCTGCTAGTATCTGGAGAGGGTTTCTTTTGGCTTCCCATTTGTTTATGAATGCTTGATGTAATGTGGGCAGATCATGGATGCTATTAGGAGTTAAGCCCTTAAACCACTTCTTTACCTCTCCTCCTAAAATCTGGGCAAAGATTCTCATTTTAACGGTCTCATCATCTATTTCCATGTAATCAAATGCATCACCCATTTCATCTACATGTTGTCGAGCTGTGGTAGATGTTTTTCTAGGGAAGTGTGGAATTTTGGATTGATAGTCATTTGGTAAGGGAACCAAAGGTTGTGGTAGCACTAGTGGGGCATACCATGATGCCATTGTAGTGTTTTGTGGAGGTAAAGGTTTAGCTTGAGTAGCAGGTATCTGGATGGCAGCATTGCTTGGACCAACAACAAACTGTTGAGCAGATTTAGGGTAAGAGAGACCCAAGTTATGAATGAAGTGAATATCAGGGGGTGTCGATGGAGGGGTTTCTCTGTCACTGAAATGTTGACCACTATGTGGTGGTGAGCTTGGAGGCTCAAAGTCTATTTTATCTGTACCACTGAATGAATTAGTTCTTGGTAAACTACTTGGTGAGTCTAAGTCAGCTTGAGCATCTGATAGAGATGCAAGGTTTTCAGGTGCTGAGTTAGCTCTGTCAATGTGTCTGACAATAGTTGGATCCCTATATGTATAAGGCTTCATAATAATACTCTCAAGGTTTTCAACTATCTCAGGTGGGTTTGTATTAGGATAAGCTCTAGTATGGACTATTCTTGAAGCCAGTATGTCTGTCCCTTAACAAAGAAGCTTATTCCCAAGTGTTTCTTCTGAAATGGATGATGTTCTAATGAAAACTAGTCTCCTAGTGGAGTCTTTTGGTATTTAGGAACTGTGGAGTTGCCAGGTGGAAAATCTTTAGCTTTTGTGAAGGTAAAGTGTGTTATGGTTCCACCACCATGTTTATTATGAAACCAATCTGAAATGTTTTTGGGTTTTTATGATTTTATGTGGTTATTTAAGGACTTACTGAGTCTACAAGAGTTTTCTAGACTAACATATATTCAGTAGGTCCCACTGTGATCGCCATTATGTTGGGGTCTTGTGTTTTGATAGATTGGATTACCAAAAGACAAGGCAACATACAAACCAAACTTTAGAGCTCTAGGATCTAGCCCTCCTAGTCTCAGAGAGGGATCTCTCAATATGTTTATAAATATGTGTCTTGAAAGGTTTAGAAATTGATTTTAGGCTAGTTATGAGGTTCAATATTGTTTTTTTTTGTTTGGTTGGACAAATATGTTTCATGTGGTATAGATAGAGCATGGGAATCTACAAGCCATTGGGAAATGGAGTCATGTGAAGTCCAAATAGTTCTGACTAAGAAGGAAGGGAAACCAAAGGGAAAATCTAACTTGGTCAAGGATCAGTTCAATAATATAGGTGAAATGGGATGGACATTAAGGACTAAGAGTGAAAACAAGCTAAACCCTTTCACAATGGCTTAAAGGATTCGGGGAACGCCCTATTTCCTCCAGTAAGCTCACTGATTTGGAATTAATCAATTTAAACACTCAAAGAAAAGAGAAATGCAGACTAAACCTTCAAAATGAGTTATAGGATTCGGGGAACGCCCTATTTCCTCCCACAAGTTCACCTTTGAGAGTTTAACCAACAAAAACATACAATTTCATTCAAAGAAGAGGGAATGCCTTAGACATCTAGGACTACGATTATAGGGGCCTTCAACACAATGATAACAATAAGGAACAGAGGGTATGATTGAGACAAAACCTCACTATCAAACTGCAAGAATTAATAATCAAAGGTAGACTCCAGATACAATATTCAGTGGTAAAGAAAGAGGGAACGCCTAAACAGTCTTTAATACAACCGAATTAACCATTTCTGAAGTAAAACAAACTGAATATAAAGATAGCTATTAGACTACCCTGTCACATTCAGTAGTAGAAAACCTATAAACAATGAAGGATAAATAGGTCAGAGGTGCTTCTAAGATACATTTCTCTGCCTAAAATTTGTATCCTACTGTAGGCAAAGCATGATGGAACAAAGTGGAAACACAGGAAATAACATTGACTATAAGAAGTACTTCACCAAAACTAGGCTCAGGGATCCGATGGTCCTGCCTCCTTCATCAACAGAAAAACACAGATCTTCACACTCTTTCAGAACACCAAAGCTTCTTCAAAGCAGCAATATGTATTACTTTAGATATCACAAAATGCCAATCTTTTACAATGAGACTTTGAAGAGTCTTTATAGAGAAAATTAGAAAGGTAGGTGAGGAAAGTTTTAATGATCATCAGTGATAGGAGGAGGTATTTCGAATGCTCCATTCTGTGCCTTAAACATTTCATTGAATTCTAGACAGGATCAATAACTTTGTGGCTTGTTTGAGACCATTTTGATATGACAAAAATCACCAACAGGGTGTCCTTGAGAAGAAAATCATCCAGAGAGGTACCACTATCTTCTCGATGTGAGTTAAGTGAGGAATGGGCTATGGGGACTCCCATACTTCTAAATAATTGCCTCTGACAATTTGTAGTAGCTTCCCTGGTGCAATAACTGCTTGGCAGACTTGTGTGCATGGGTAAGGGTCAGGTCTGTTTCAGTCATCGTTCTGCATCACTAGCTTCTCTGTCTCTTTCGTACTTAAACCTGCATTAGCTATGTTTATGCTTTGACTTCGCTGTTCGCTCGGACTGCTTTTAGCACTGATGTCTTCAAAGGCTGTGTTAATCTTTCAATATTATCCCTTTCAACCCTTTAATATTTTCCTGATACACTTTAAAATTCTGCAGACCTATTTGTGTGAATACACAGGCTAAAAAGGGCGATGGAGGATTGATGTCGGGGTCAATAACACTGATCTTCAATAATAATAAAAAATGCTTTTAAACCTGAAAACCACGAGAAACCTGTTATGAAATCCTGCACGGGGCTGAAAACTGCTTCAGAAAGGTTTTGGTGGAGGTGGAGGAGCGATTTTAGAGGAAACGTGCACGGCGGAGAAGGGTTACATGGCACAACACCATGAAACCGAGGTTTAGGAATTAGCGTGGAAAAAGACTTTTAGTGTTAAAACATAAAAGTTTAATGTTTGGGTGAATACAAAGGAAATGAGAAAATGCAATGGAAAACATATGAAATGGACCTTAGGTGGTGGGACCCGGTCATCGTGGAGGGTGATTGAACGTGAGCCATTGGATCTAGGTTGAATGGACGATCATGATTGGATCGGCGGATCAAAATCAGGGGAGGCAGCGGCGTTGACACATTGTAAACTTCCGATTGGCGACGGTGTGATTTAGTGCCAGCCGTCCAATCCAGGTCAAGATCGACAACGAAGATTGAATTGGCGGGGAGGAAGACTGGAGCGATGGGAGGGGAGCAATGAGATTAGGGGCGTCGGATCTCGAGAGATCAACGGCCACGATTAGATCGGAGGATCGCGACCCGGGAAGATAGAACGAGGGGATGCATGGGCTGGCACGATGTGATTAGCGCTGGGCCGTCGGATCTATATAGATCAACGGCTTGGATCACAGCGGGGCGGATAGAACAGTAGCACTATCGCATCAGAGGTTTTTGGTTTAACAAAGAAATGCGCCCGTATGAATGTTCCGATTGTGATTAGCGCCATAGGCCTTAAGCGCTCGGTTCTGGGCATGGGGCATATGGGGGAAGTGGTTAAGGGGGCTAGCTGAAAGGGGCTTAGGCCTTAGTGCAGAAATGAGTTTTTAGGCCAAAAAACGGGGATTTTTAGGGATTTTCTTGGCTTTTGGTAAAGGGGAAAAGTTTGTTTAAACCTGTAAAAATGGATTTTTAGAGGTTCAAAGGGATTTTGAAGGATTTTCAGGGGGAAATGGGGGTCTTAAAGAGGAAAAGGAGGCTTTATGAAAATGAGGGGAAATGAGTCAAAATGGGCAGTTTCAGAGGCCTTTGGAAAATAGTTTCTTTCATAAATTTAGCAGGGTTTTGGGCATGCCCTTGTAGAAACAGCAGTGGAGATTAATCCAAAGGAACAAAGAATCATCATAAGACTTCAAAGATGATGGATTTTCAGGGGAAATAAATATCTTGAAGGCTTGAAAACAAACTTAGCCACCATTTGGTATATCAGAATTTATGGGTGGCTAACATCAGGAATACCAGAGACAGTATTCGCACGGGCATGAAGAGGTAAGAAATATTGGGCCAAAGGAATGTGACACAGGTGGGTGGGTGACACGTGTCCCTTGAAATTTGCCTATTTCACGTTGAAAATGGCTTTTGGACAACTATGGAAAAACGGGCGTAAAAACGCTTGTGGGTCGTTGGATCTGGGGGGGTGGCAGATCAACGGTGGAGTTCACAAGGAAACACGATGAAAGGGCCCAACGTGGTTGGGTGGAACCAGTGGTATTATATGGAAAATTGAAATAAAATACACATAGCGTGGGCACTTGAGGTATGAACGGTTTTTGGGGACGGGTGCCTCCGTAGTAAATCTGGACCATTGGATGAAGATCTCCCATAGTCAAAGGAGTCAACTGCGGGGGCACTCATATAGTTGACCTTTGCGCTGAAAGTTCCCACGAGTGGAAGAAGAGATGAATCAATGCGAGCTGTTGAATCTGAGAGATCGACGGTCGGGATCTTATCTACAGTGGATTCCATCAGAGGGGGAGATCATCGACATGGAATTGTGATGCGCCGATGCGATGTGCAATATCCGTCGGATCTTGGGGAATGGATGGCTGCGATGTCATCGGAGGATCGACCATTGGAGAGAAAAAGAAAATGGAAGCAGGAACTTGGAATCGCCGATGTGCGATGGCCGATGGACTTAGCACTTGGTCACGGAGCGTGGTCTTATGGTGGAAAAGGGGCTCAGGCTCAAGCCAGCGGGGGCTTAAAGGTCTGCTTTATGAAAAAGTTGATCTGCCAGGATTAAACTGTCTGACAGATCAACATTCTCTACATTCTAAAATAGAAATTGAAAACACAGTCAAACCAGGATTAAGCTGTCTGATCTACTGTGATGGCTATGACATCAAAAAACAAACTGCACATAGACCTTTATTTGCAGAAAAGTAAAACGAAACTTGGAATACTTAAGATCTGAAACAATGAGAGTCCTTCCTTTCCTTTCAGCTCTGATTTTGATCTCTTTGAGTTGTCTTCTTCTTTACCTGGTTCAATTTTTTAGCATGTTAGAACCAGTCTTTTTCCTTTCTTTGGCTCAGGTTTTGAGCTTGTTAGAGCCATTCTTTTCTATCCTAATCTAATCTACTGATAAGCCAAGATTCAACAGTTTGGAAAATCTTCTTCACTAACCTATCAGCAGTAAATTGAAATCTATCTAGTCATGATTAGGCTGTATGACTAAATAGTAGTGCTCTTTCAAGTAGTGGAATTTAAGCTTGCACACTTTCAGACTCTCTTTCTTTTTTGGTATGGTGTTGTACCTTTCTTCTTTTATATCTGCCCTCTTTTCTCCTTTTCTATTGTTTTTGTATTTTTTATTTTCTCAAACTTAAAGCAGAAAACAAAAAATAACTAAATGCTCACATGCTGAGCTTTATTGACATTCCTACCTACCCTAATCTAACTCTGAAATATTTACATGTTTAGCTGAAAAATTCTCTTTTCCAATACATCAAGTCAATGAGATGGCTCCATGATTGGTCTTTTCTCATCTCTTTGAGCAGGAAGAAATAGTGCAACCATTTGATTGCTAACAAAAATGAGTAGAACATTTGACTGCTTGTCAGAGATAACCAAGGTATTCTTTGAATGCGGGTCTTCAAAACCAAGGCTATCACAGAAGGTGATTGCTTTTTATGTATTTGGCTCTTGCAAAGGATCCATGTTTGAGAATTTGAGCCAATTAGGACCTCCATATATTCTAATATAGGATCAAAAAAAAAATGATGTAAATTTTCTTCTTTTAGGCCTTCCATGACTGGTAGGTTATCTGCATCCTTGACAACTTTGATCACTACATCTTCAGTGTGGCTCTTGAAAGCACAATTATCCTTTTCCTACAGATCAAAAGGCAGTGAAATTTATTCTTGCTTTGGGGGAGGGAGACTTTCCAAATTTTTTTTGGGACTTTGGGAAGTATGTGACTGAATTTGAGAATCCAAAAACTCAATGTTAGTTTCCAATTTCTTAACCACTATCTCCAGAAAACGTTTTTTTACTTCCAGGAGTAAATTTGGGTGACCTCACAAAGTGCAAGACAAATCTAAGGAGGTCATCTTCAAGCTGTATTTCTGATAATAGATCTAAAGCTTCATCATAGAAAAGGTCTGCCAGAGACCCTGACATTTGTTCAATCAGTCTAAGAAAAGGTCACTGTATCTGTACAACCTGTCTGGAGTCCTTCACCAGTGGAGTATTTGTGAAACCAGGGGTAATCAATAGGCCTACTGATCACCAACGGAGTATTTTGGTCTTTTAGGATTTGTGGAGTCGCCAGGTGGATGATTTCAAATGTTTTAAGATGAGTTGCTGTCCACCATCAACAATTAAATACCAATATAAGGATGTTGTGGGTCTTCTGAGCTCTTAAGGATGTATAAGATGCAATTTACTCAGAATTACCCAGCGGAGTCGCCATTATGTTGGGGTCTTGTGATTTGGTAGATTGGCATACCAAATGACAAGGCAACATCAGAACCGCTTTGGAATCCTAGGATCTAGCCCTCTTGGATTTAGAGAGGGATCTCTCTATATGTGTTTTAGAATGATATGCTTTTAAAACTTGTGATATGATGTTAGGCTAGTTATGAATTACAAGGGATTTGTTTGTTTTTGGTTGGGAATCATTAAATGAGAAGGTCATGTGAAGTGAAGGAGGAAATAAGTGGAAGGATGTTTCAGCATGGGAAGATAGGTAAAAAAAAAGTGCTAAACCATTGGGCTATGGAGTCATAAAAGGGTTTACTTGCACAAAAACTATTCAAGGGTTTTCAAAGGGCAAGTCATCTATATCAGAAGATATTTTAAGATGAGTTTTTGGTATGAAACATTAAGAATTGTGGTGAAAGGAGCAAACATGTAAGAAAACAAAGGGAAGCCTAAGATCAGGTAAGGACTTTTAACCTACCCTGCTTTTGGCATACTCTTAAGAATAGAAAATATATAAGAAAACAATGGGTAGTCTAAGATCAGGTAAGGAATTTGAACCTATCTTGCTGTTGACATGCACTCAAGGGAAAACATTTAAGATAAACATAAAAATTAACCTAAGATCAGGTAAGAACTTTTAACCTAGCCTGCTTTTGGCATACTCTTAAGGGAAATATTCAAAACAACTGTTTAAGACTAAACAAGGGACAGTGCTAACAATAAACTTCCTTGATTAGGACTCTACTTAGCATGCAGTGAAAATATCATTCAAGAAAAACATCTCAAGTTCTACTCAGCAAGACATGGGCTCACCAACATTCCTTGACTGGTTATACTGTATTAAAATCATTCCAAAACACACATTTAGAAGAAAACATAAAGAAAAATATTATCAGTGAGAGATAGGGTACTTTGCAGTAAATCCTACTCTATATTTGCTGTTCTTTATCAGAGAAAATGGATAGTATGGAAACATAAGGAAAATAACAATTATAGTAAGAAAACATCACCAATGATTTCGATCAGGATCCAGTGAATATGCTTGTCTATTGATGTGCAAGACCAGTTACATACTTTGAGTCCAATAGATTTTACAGTCTGATACTTCTCTTCCTAGCCTACTATATTACAACTACTCATCAACTTTTACTCAATAACAGTTCAAATATTAACAATTTCCCAACCCTTTACAATGAGTTTTCTGTGAATACATTGTTAGGGTCCCGTGATTTGGCCGATTGGCTAGCCAAATGACGATGTAACATCAAACCAAGCTTTGGAGCCCAAGGACCTAGCCTTCCTGGACTCGGAGAGGGTTCTCTCTATAAGTGTAAAAGATGTCGGTGTGTTTACTTGCGATGTTCTGATATTAGGCTAGTTATGAAGTATGTTTTTGGTTTTTTGGTTTTTTAAGTTTGTGCGGGATGAAACTGATCAAATACATAAACTGGATAACAAGATGTAGATAAATTGGGCTATGGGGTCAAACAGGTCAAGGAAGCTAATGAGGCGATGATGTAAAGCTGTTGTAGGGCCGATTTGATTCACAATAGAAGGGATCTCCGGGCAAAATGGATTAAATGAACAATAAGTTGGTGAAAAACAAGGGATTTCAAGTGAAAACTAGTTAATAGCAGACATAAACATGTAATAGCAAGCCATTAATCATGCTAGGAATAACTATAAGCTAATCAATACATAGAAATCAAACATTCAAGCCATACATAGAGGTATATGACCCTCTAACTTCGGGAAATAGCTATCAGACTTCGGGGAAAACACATGAGACAAACTAACAACTCATAAACTATGCCGGAACGCCTAAACATAGTCTCTAAGTCATTGGGCACTTGGACAAATAAGTTTTCATAGTTTTAGGCAAAGGGCTAGATCAGAACTAGGCCTCCTTGGTTCAACAAAATGATCAACAAATCAGTCAAAGAGAAAGTTTTATGGACAGAAATATGGGCAGCTGATAGGTAGGTAGGGCAAACCATACATCCTACTCAACATACATGGAACTGATGAATAAAACTAAGCAACAACACCTTAGGTTACTAAAGAGCAGCTAAGAATTCTTTAGCATAACTAAGGGAGAAGAAAACATCAAGCTATGAAGATTCAGGGATTTTGAGGTGCCTCCATGGGCATGTCTTAAAATCAATCTTTACTGATCTATAGCAGCAAGAAAAATAAAATATGAGTGAAAACTAGAAGACAAAACAACATTAAGAAGCACTATACCATTCTACCATGTCAAGGAATCCATCAACAAGCCTTCAACATTCCTCAAAAGCATCCAAGAGGCAATCCAAACATCATAACTCAAGTGTATTCTTCAAAGCTCATATGACCAATGCATTAATTCTTCTCTCCAGTTCAGCCTCTGATTTACAATGAGAAGTATGGGATAAATAGGCTAGAAGGAGGAAAACCTCATGGAGCAACTAGCTATCCCATTGGCCAAGTCAAAATATCTAAATTTGCCCTTGTGGCTTTGCAAAGCCCAAGGCACAAAATATCTAATAAAATATCTAAAAAATTGCTAAAAACGGAAATTATATTGACTTTACATGATTTTCCCATGATAAAAATAGCCTAACGCACATTTGGGAAAAACAGATTTTTGGAGTTCAAAAATTGCAAAAATACTTCATATTTATGCCTGAAAAAGGTCCTCTGACTTGCTGGATGCAAATGGAAGGTTTCCTGATGTCGAAATGAGGCTCATGATGGCTCGTTGGAAAGCTCTCTGTGTCTGCTTTCCAATGCAAGTAGAATCATCTCAATCTGATCTCTGAAAGTCCCTCAAAGTTAGTGGTAATGAAAACCCGGAAAATAGCGGTACAAGGTGGGGGCGGGCGATGTGTGAAAATGAAATTTGTTTTTTCGCCAATTTGGAGGGGCGAATGATCTTCAAATGCCCTGAAAATCGCTGGAGAGCTGCTCATGAAATTATGGAATCCATTGGTATCACCCTCCTCCCTTGACGAATCTTCAAACTGAAATGGCGCATTTATGAGTTTTTGGCGAAAACCCCAAAAATGCCAAAAAACAAAAAGTTTTCGAAACAGGCCCAAAATTGGCATGGATGACCCTCAAGGGTCCATAGAGACATGTTCCGAAGCTGAAGTTAGATTATCGAGGGCTGATATGCTTTTTGCCTCTTTCCGTGCTAGGCGCCTCTCCTTCAATTTCTTCAATTTTTCTTGTGCCACCTTCAATTTGCGCCTGGCGAATTGGTTTAGCTTCTGAAAGTGAAGAGTTCTCTTTCTCTGTAGCTCAAGATCCCTGTTTTCCTTCTCAAGCTTGGTCTCCAGATGCTGGTTAGCCCTCTCAAGCCAAGCCTCCTTGTTTTCCTCAATTTCCCGCTCAAAGAGGGTAGTGAGAGGAAAAGCTTCGAATTGAGCTTGCTCTTCAGCCTTCTGTTTCTCCAAGGCTCTCCTAAGCCCGAGGGTTCTAGGCCTCTTTCGCCTAGGCTGGTCCTCCTCTTCTTCATCATCAAATTCGCCAATAAGCTCTTCAATTCTTACTTGCGCCTTTTCTGCCTCCTTTTTGTACTTAATGGCCCTTGCCTCATGAATGGCTGCATGAAATTTCATTTGTTTGTTCTCAACCTCCAAGAAATGATTGAAATTCCTTGCTCTTTGGAGATCTTCTTGTAACACCTCGATTTTCCCTTCTTTGTGAATGAGGAGATTTTCAAGGATGCGTGCCTCATTGTCACTGTCATCGCTTGGGATAGGGATGACAGCTGATTTACCTCCGTGCTTGGCGCTTTCTCCAACTGTACTCTTGCCTTTGAAGGCCAATCTAGCGCTCTTTCTCCTTGGCAAGCTAGGAGTTGTCTTTTTGGGAAATTTCCTCTTCTTAGGGACAGTTTTGGTCACCATCAAGGAGGCAGCTTCAACTTGCTGTCCTTCCTCAACATCCTGTCCAGCTTGTGGCTCAAAAGATGTTTCAATTGCTTGCTCAACCTGCTGCTCTTCAATCTCTGTCTGCTGCTGTTCCTCTTCCTGAATTTGATGCTGTTCATCAACCTCTAGCTGCTGTCCACTGATATCCAACTGCTGCTGTTCCTCTTCCTGAAATTGATGCTGTTCATCAACCTCTAGCTGCTGTCCAATGATATCCAACTGCTGTTGTCCCTCTAAATTTGGCTGCTGCTACTCATCATCCTCCTTTTCTCCCTGTGTCTCACTGCCCTCTCCTTCTCCTTGTGTACTTGGCTGCCCAGTGATCATCTTGAGTTTTTTAGGGGTAGGCCTACTAGATAAAGGCACTGGGCGATGGACAGGCTGAGTAGGAGACACATGAACAGGAGGGACAGTGGCGAAATCGGCATGGCTAATGAATGACTCCCATGAAACCCCTTTCTTCTCCAGCTGGTGTAAGAAGATGATTTTGATCAAGGAATGATGAAAGAGAGAAGGGATTTGCTGAAGTGGAGCTTTCTTTTGGACAGTTGCTGCCATTTTCTCTATGCTCTTGGACAAGAAGTATGGAAGGTTTAATTGTCTGCTCCTGGTAAAATGCTGCCTGCTCCTGGTAAAATGCATCAACAAGCGAACATGATAGGAAAACATTTGGCTAAACCTCCCTTCACAAGTGAAATATCTCATTATGGCCTTCATCAGTGGAGCATAACTGTCAAGAAGATAGGAGAAAGGAAAAATAGCAGTGATGGTCTCCCTATGTTCCGGCTTGATGAAAGGCTTATAGTCCTCCAAATCAAGATGTGCTTGTTTAAACCATTTTTCACCATGATACGGGATCTTGGTAGCTTTGGATATATACCTTGGAGAAATTTTGAAATAAAGATCTGCAAGCTGGAAGTGTTTGTCCTTGAACCTTAAAGCACACAAATGTGTAAGTGGTGAGAAACTCTTGACTTCCTCTATCCTTTGACAGAAATCAAGACAGCCTACCTCATGGAAATTGAAAAGTATTGAGGGATGAGCATTGATGTCTTCTATGGAGATAGGCTCATATCTCTTATGTTGTCCGCCTTTGTGATCTCGCCTTGGAGGCATTCTGATTAAAAAACAGGCTTGAAAGAGTCACACTGCCTTCAATATATGAAGAATGTTTTCCTGGATTGAGACAGGCCACTAAACTGCTTTGACAGTTATGGACCTTGTGATTCAACAAGGCTTTCCTTGAATAATCTCTCCTGCACTTATTAACCACAATCTTTCAAACTTGGTTACACTTTGACTCTGAATCCTTCTTAACAATGGCACTATGTGTAAGAACTGCTTTGTAGACTTCTTTGGGCACAGTCTTGAACAAATCCCCTTTGTGACCTTTGATTAGAGGCCTGCTTGCACTTATATTTTTGTTTTTTGAAACCAAACTTCGAAATTATAACCCTTCTTTTCAAAGTTTTTACCTTGAATTTTGCCCCTGTTAACAAACTTCTATGGAGACCACACAGTGGGAAAAGAAGAGACTCTGTGGTTAGGTGAAAATAGCCCACTGTGTCAAGAGGAGAACTTTTCGCTTGTGACCCTTTGAGAATTCAATCACTGCCTTTATAACTCTGCCCTTGCTGTTTACTTGATCATCAGTAAATGCCCAATCATCTACAAATGGTCAATCATCAACCAAAAACCCTGTTTCACCTTAGGAAAACTCTGCCCAACAACTCTCAGAATGACAAGGTAGTGTAGTGACCAGGCAGACTTAGTTTAGGTGAAAAAGTAAATGCAACAGTGGTTTCAGGAAACAAACTCTCTGTTTTATGAGTTTAAAAGGTTCACCAAATACCTGTACCTCTGTTTTCAGTGTTAACCTCAAACACTAACCATTCTGTTTTTCAGAAAAAAGGACCTGTTTCCTCCTTCAGAATTCCTCTGTCAACAAAGCTTCAGATTGATATAGTATAGTGCAGGGAGAAAACAGACTTAGTTTATGGTAGAAATCAACGCAGACAGGGTTTAAGAAAATGTACCCTTGGTTTGTGAGTTTGAGAGATAACCAACAAAATATCTGCACCTCTTTTTTTTACAACTTTGATATTAACTACACCTTTATACCTATGCCTCCAACTTCTACAGCTTCACACCACGGAACACAGGGTTTTTAAACTTGAAATTTTAGATTTTTAGACAAGGGGGCAAAGTACCTCGTGAATTTTTAAGGCGTCTTTGGATGGAATTTGAAGTGCACCGGAACCTTTCAAAACAGGCGCGGAAACCCTTGGAGCAGAACCCGTCGCGCCGGAGAAAACGCCGGGTGGAGTAGTCGTGCTGTCGTGCGGGCACCTACAGGCTCGTCGCACCCGCCTACAGGCTCGTCGCGCCCGCGTTGACACCCTGTGTATTTTGGAGCCCAGGCTCGTCGCGCCACGTATTTTGGAGCCCAGGCTCGTCGCGCCACCCTAAAAACTGTGCAGAAGACCTCAAACTGTTTGAAAAGCTGTCGTGATGCTTGGGAGCTGCGGCGATTTGCTTTTTTGGATTTCACAAGTGGTTTATTATTCCTCCATTTCATTCTTATGACATGTTCAAAATGGCAAACGGTCACTTTGAATACATATATCTGCCCCTTTTCAAATGATGCAAAACAGTATTTGTATCATGTTGCCTTTTAAACAATGGCAATCTTCCAGATCTGCTTTTGCTGTACTGTATATTCGTGCTTAAACTGTCCTTTAGGATGGTGACCATTGTGTCCGCTTCAGGGAATATAAACAGTGTAGTTCATCAAAAACAAATTCCTTTCTGCCTAATCATAGGATCATATACCCATTCGCCTCCTCATTTGAAAAGACAAACTTGTAAAATATGAAAACAGGGTTTTTGGGCACACAGTCTCTATTCTTTTCTGATCAGTATATTAGACCTCTTTTTGTTAATAGCACCATTTCATGACTGGACTATGTTTCACTGCCTCCCCTCTTGGTGATTGCTAGCAAAGAAGGGCTATTTCATAATGCACAAAAAATATTTGAAAAGTTGTAAACACCCCTTCTTGGAAGGCGCCTTTTTGGAATTTTGACATATGATATTGTTTTGCTGCTTGACCCTTTCCTCAAGGAGAAAATCTCCTTTTTGATATCAGTGGCACACACATGTTCAAAATTTTCTCTTTGTTTATTCCTAGCATTTCATGCCTGTTATCATGCATTTATGACTCAACCTTGGTCATTTGTCCCTTTGTTACTTCTCTGATTGCATCTTTTCACCTTAGCCTTGTTTGTTTGCTCAGAGGGATTTTCCTTGATTTCTGGATAGGTGCTCATGAAATGTCTTTAACCCTTTTTAAGACCACTGCTCCTTTGGCACTCAAGGCATAAAGTATGTTCAACTTTTTCTCCTTTCTGCTGGATGAGCTGTTGACAGGTAGCTTCTTTGAAGAGGGAGATCAATACATTAGTATCATAGACAGTAACACCTTCTTTATTTCAACTTCTTTGAGTGTTTTCTCTGCACTTTTGGACTTACCATTTTTCAACAGTCTGCAATGATTTTGGCTCTCTGCTTATGTATGGAGGAAGCTCTTTCATTGGGCAAATGTGGTGGTAAGTAAACCATCTGAACAACACCAATCTTAGCATCTTCATTTGCAAACCTCACTGTGTTTTTGAAGGAAACCTAGCCATAGTGACACTGTTCTAAGGTTGCTGAGATATTTGTCACTTGTCTTGTTCATCTCGTGACCTGGTATATTGACCAGAACTCTTTGTGATCATAAAGGTCAGTGTTTTCTTGAAGAACCAAGAACCTTCTCCTGCCTGTGTAATGGCATTGATTAACATCTGTTCTATTTGATGCTGCACCAAAACAGGCCTCTTATGATTTGGATGTTCACTGATGAAATGGACTTCTAAAGTTTCAACCATTTACCTGACTTGAAAATTTCAGATGATCTCTTTTATTAGGCTAAACTTCTTTTCCTTTGAGCTTATCATACTTTCACTACAATCCTGTTATGGTCAGCAATTACATTCATGAAACCTGAAGATATTGTTTCATTGTTTCAGACAGGGCAAACCTGGACTTTTGCAACCTTCTGAGTCAACTTTGACCTGCGCCCTCTGCTTATGGATGAAGGAGGCGCCCTAACCCTCTGCTTGTAAATGAAGGAGGTTCTGGGCCTTGACAATTTACCCCTTTGCTGAGACAGTGGCGACCCTTTCTTACTGTGATTTTCATGCTGGAAAGAGCTGTAAGGTCCAGATGAGTGACTTTTGTTTTGCAGCTTCATCTCAGGCTCATAATACATTTAGAAGCAGCTGTTCCTCTAACTGTAGATCAAGCATTTCCTCCCGAGATGAAGTTATATTTCCTGCCTTTGTAGAAACCATAGAACACTGTGGAAAACCTACTAGTCAGCTTGAGATTGGGCTTTATGCAGTGCTGAGACCTAAGGAATATGAGTGGCGCGACTTAAGGCTGTTTTTCAATTTCATTTGCAAAGTAAGGGATCAGTCATGGTAGGTCTGCGGCAGATGGAGGCTTTTTGGCTTTTTGATGATTGCCAAAGGTGAAATGTCCTAAAACGCCACTTCCTAACATAGGGGAGGCTATTGAAACAGATGTGGATTTGCCTTTTAAAGCTGATGGGCAGACCAATAAGGCTGAGGTTAGATAGGATTGTGACAAGGAGGTTTTGGTTTTGCCAGGGGTGGACTGAATAGGTAGAAAGGCGAAAAAAGTTTTGGGAGGGTTTTCTGGATGACATATTGACATAAGGAAATCGGTTTCTAGAAAACTCAGCTGAAGATATAGTCATCACTAACATGTAAAAAATACTGATGGCTAACAGTGGCTCCATTTGGGGAGGGCAGCTCCTCGTCAGGAGGTGTCCAGAATTCAGATTTT
Source organism: Pinus albicaulis (assembly GCA_034641835.2). Classification (NCBI taxonomy): domain Eukaryota; kingdom Viridiplantae; phylum Streptophyta; class Pinopsida; order Pinales; family Pinaceae; genus Pinus; species Pinus albicaulis. The sequence continues at coordinate 94,547 of JAXQQM020083408.1, read as the reverse complement.
TGGCTTATGAAGACCAATGCCTTATCCATTGGTGCAAAATTTACCCTTCTCTTGATGGTATTTCTGAAAAGTGACAGCATGGTTAACATCAATGATACTTCTACCTACCCCACTATCTTTCCTAACATTTTTCTTCTCTTTGGCGCATTTGAACTAGCAGCCTTTTGACAATGTATATTTTTCTTTTTGCAAAATGAACCTATCTATTTCTACTCTTATATCTGCCGGGAGTTCAGATTAAGCTGATGAACTCCTTCATTTCTCTACCTAAAACTAGATCAACTGTCAAGATTAAGCAGTTTGACAGGATTTCATTCTCTAATCTACAACATGAAATTCAAAAATGATCAAATCAGGATTAGGCAGTCTGATTTGTCATGCATTTGCGGCATAGAAGACAAGTTGCACACAAATGTTATTCTGCAACAAAGGAAACTAGACAAGCGGGCTAAGATGTACAATGTATTTTTCATCCCTTGCTTCTCTCTTTGGTTCTGTTTTAGGCATGTGGAACCAGAATCTCTCCCTAATCTAAGCTCTGTGATAAGTCAATCTTACACAATGTTGACTATCTTGACACTCACTAACTTATCAGCAAATAAATTTAAACATGCTCAGCTATGATTAGGCTAGATAGCTGAACAAGACATTAAAGTACTAGTAGCGGCATTTAGACTTGCGCGCTTTCCGAAGGACTGTTTTTTTTTGGAACATGGGGCTTTACCACTGCTTTTTAGAAACTGCCCTCTTTTTCTACTTTTCACTGTTTTTTGTATTTTCTGCTTTTTCACTTTCTCTTCAAACAAACTACAAATGAAAAAAAGTGCTCACAAGGCTTAGTTTTAACTATCTACCTATCCTAATCTAAACTGTACACAACATACATTCATTTGGTGAACTCTTCTTTCCAATGTAACCAGTCAAGTAGATGATCAAATGGGTGATTCTGGTTTAGTTCTTTCATGATGTAGAAGTAATGAAAAGGCCACTCCCACTTAGTTTGTTTTTGGACAGTAGTGCTTAAGCTTTTTCTCATTCTTGGCAGCAACTTGTTCATGATAAAACCCACTACTCTTTCAGACTTCTTAAGGAAAACAACAAATGGATCTTGGAATAATGCCTGATCTAGAGGTTTTGAGATATAGGATTCATTCAAGACTACTCTTTCCGAATTCTCAAGGAAAACAACAAATGGATCTTGGAATAATGCCTGATCTAGAGGTTTTGAGATATAGGATTCATTCAAGACTACTCTTTCAGACTTCTTAAGGAAAACAACAAATGGATCTTGGAATAATGCCTGATCTAGAGGTTTTGATATACAGGATTCATTCAAGACTAATCTTTCTTCCACTTGGCTATATTTGGGACCCCCCTGGTAAAGCAACTCTTCTTCATGATCACCCGAACTGTTAGACTCATCATGTATTGCAGTGTAGTTTTCATTCCAAGCTGATGTGTTCTGATTAAGTGGACTGAAAACTATGTGGAGGTTATTAGTTTGGTGAGCAGGGATACACTGTGATAGTAAATTATCTTGAAAGGGTAGTGAGACAACTCTCATGTGTTTATCAACCTCTTTTTCTTCATCTGCAATTTGTGACTCAATGGAACTTTGTGGTTGCAAATCTAGAGTTAAGGAAGATTCCGTGTCCAAAATGACTTCCTCAACTATTTCAGGAAAAGGCCTCTCATTTACAACATGCTCAAGAAATTCATCATCTTCCTCAAGCTCATCATCAAAGCTAAAACACTGTTGATCTCCAATTATGTGAATGTTATCTCTGATGGACTGAAGTGAAGTAGAGAAAAGAGTCTGAGACTCTTCACTTACTTCCAAACTTTCAAGGCTATCCTCATCGGTGTCATATATGACCTGTAATGCTTGCTCACTTTTCTCAAGTTTATGAAACCGAGCTTCCTCCCAAAAATCAAAAGCTGAGTGTTCTGCACAGTTAGTGTCTGTTTGGAAATCACAATCATCAACATATTGATCAAACCTTGGAGAATCATTATCAAAAGAAATGTCATCAACCATGCACATTGGACTATCAGATTGCTTTTCTTCAAATTGATCTACACATCTATTTTCTGATTTATGACATGCAAGATTAACAGGAGAAAGATTAGAAAAGTTGTGGTTATGTGAAGATTCAGAGGCTGTCTGTATGTTTATAAGTTGATCTATTTCCTCTTCAGTTAAAAAGGGAAACATTTTCCTCTCTCCACAACAATCCTCTTTCTCTCGGGAAATCCGATTTAAAGGATGAATGTCCTTTTGGGCTTCACCTATGAGAGATGATGAATCATCACTCATGTCCTTAGAGAGATCCTGTGGGTTCTCTTTCATTTCTTGCTTGTTTTTATCTTCAACCAATTCTTTGTGATGTTGAGGATAGTTATCATGTAATTCATGAGTTTTTTCTGATAGATGTTCAGGGGGCCAATTTGCTTTTATGAACTCAAATGACTCCCAGCATAAAGGTAGAGATCCTACAAGTTTTTCTTTATCTTCTATCTTAGATTTGAATTCCTCTTCAATCAGCTCTGCTTGATTTAGGTGAGAGTTAACTTGAGCAGGGTTTTCCTGAATAATTGCTGAGAGATCTTTAGGATGCAAATTTTCTTTCAAAGTCTGGAATGATTTAAAGCATAAGGGTATAGATCCTAAAGGTTTTGATTCTTCTTCCATTTCAGAATTTGTGATTTCAAAATGGCTGATAGTGTCTTTAGAGCATTCCTCTAGGTTCTTTATTAGGCCTAAACATTTGTCCTGACTTGAGTCAAAGGAATACAGGTTTTTGTAGGGTTGAGTTACTTCTAGTCTTAGGTTTTCCATGACTTCTTTAGGCATGAGGTTATGGAAGGCACCATAATCTAACATGGCATTATGTAATATCTTGTCCCGTATGTTTAGGCTTACGTAGGAAGGGGAAATAGATCCTTCTTGATATTGACCTTCTATTTTCGGGCCGGATAAGAGCTCGGGTTTGTTTTCAGTTAGATTTAAAGTATTTGCCTCGCTCCCTATGTCAAAAACTTTGAAAATTTGAGATCTATACCTATCTACAGTTATTAGCTCAGTAAGGGGTATGGTAATTTTTATTTCGGAAACTTCCCCTTCAAAACTAAAAGGAGTTTGTAGTTTGGGCAAATTTGTTTCAGCTTTTTCGGACATGACCTTTTCTATGCTCTTAATTTGCTGACTCTGATTCGGGACTTTGTTTGACACCGTTACTTCGGGGGTTTTTGGAGAGGTGCTAAGAGTATCTGAGCTAAGACTTGTTTGAATAGCTTTATCCTTGTTTTGGTCAATTTTCTTGGCCATAATTTTGTTGCTATCCATGGCTTTTTTAGGGATGGTGTCAGAGGTTTTAGCAGTGTCAGGGCTACCCTTCTTGGAGTAGTTTTGGTTTTTTCTACTTCTAAGGTTAAACTGCCTATGAGCTTCTATAATGGCATTCTGAAAATCTATGGCAGGATCTTAGAGATCTTCATCATTGGTTTCTTCATGACTTGGATGGCATAACTCTTGCTCTTCTGCTGTGAGGTAAACCTTACTCTCGTTATCAGAACCTATGAGGTTCCAATGATTTTCATCAATGGGTTCAGTATCCTTATCCTCTTTATCAACATAATTCTCACTGAAGGATGGTCTGATTTTCTGATCATTTCCTCTTGGTTTATTTTGAGACTGACCTTTTCTAAAGCCTTGGTTATGGTTTTGAGGGTTTAGTTGGTTTTCCCTAGGAGGCACTTTTTCACTCATTTTTTCCCACATCTTTGTCATGGATTTGACCAAGCCATCTATTCTAGGATCTAGGGAAGGAGATGAACTGGATACCTCATCTCTATATGGGACTTTTCTTTCTAATCTAGTCCTAGCTCTTTTTTCTGCTAAATTGGCTTCTTGTTTTATGGCTACTTGTTGCATTTCCTCTAGGGTAGGGGGATCCTTGTCTCTTAGATGATATGTCATGTCTAGATCAAAACCCTCGGGGAATTTTGCCAAGACTAAACCAAGTGGGGGTTTGAAGTGAGGTGGGAGGGCGTTATACACATTGTTGAACCTAGTGCAGTATGCCTGGACACTTTCCCCATTTTCCTGTTTTAGGTTGTTATATTTTGACAGGATTTGAATAGGGTTCCTTCGGACTTCCCACTTGTTCGCGAAGACTTGGTAGAGTTCTAAGATATTGTGGATGCTGTTTGGAGGCAAGCTTTTAAACCATGTTTTGGGTTCTCCACTCAGGCTTTGGGCGAATATTCTCATTCTGACGGTTTCGTTGTGTACTTCCATGTATTCAAAAGCATCACTAATCCTACTTACATGTTGTTGAGCTGTGGTTGTGTCTTCTCCAGTAAAGTGTGGGATCTTGTCCTGATATTTGTTTGGGAGAGGAGCTAAAGGTGGTGGCAACACCAAAGGTGCGTACCAGGCTGCCATGACTGGAGCTAATGGATGATATACAAGATGAGGACTAGTAGGCTGAAATGAAGTGGTTTGAACAGTGGTGGTTTGACCAGGTGTAGCGGATGAACTTGGACTAGTGATCTGGTTTTGAGCAGATCTGGGATGATAGGAGCCAAAATGATAAAGAAGCTGGAAATCAGGAGGAGTGGCTGGTGAAGCTTCTCTAATAGGACTCTGTGGTGGGTTTAGGGGTTCAAGATCGTCGAAGTTTATCTTACTATATGATTTGCTTCGGGGAAGAGCTTGTGATGACTCTAATTCCGAAGGTGAATCTAGAAGGATATTGCGAGTTTTAGGTACGGATCTTGTTCTACGGATGGATCTATCGGTAGCTAGATGATCAGTTTCAGAAGCTTGCCACAGAATCTTCTCTGGGTCATCTACTATGATAGGGGGATTTGGGTCTGGATGGGATCTGGTATTGATTCTTCGGGAAGCCAGATTTTAGATCCAGAGTTTAGAGAGAATGGTATTGGTGAATGTTTTGGATGAGTGATTTTTCTAAAGTTATACTAAGGCGAAGGATGGTCAAAAATAGAAGGGATGGATTAGTGGAGTCGCCAGGTGGAACTGGGTTGTTTTTGTGAAGATAGCTATGGTCCACCACCAAGACTAAATTGAGAATGTTTTTGGATTTTCTGAGTTTTATGTGCAGCCTATGGTTCAAAGTATCCTAGACTTGTTTCAACACTTTGCTAGGGTGATGAGAACAAAAAGAGTTTACTCTAAATGGGTCTATGGACTGCTTGCTTGTTTATGGTACCTAAAAGACCAAAGAGTCTATAAGAGTTTGCTGGACTATTATGTACTCAGTGTCCCACCATCTCCCGCTATGTTAGTGAGCGATGAGATAGGTATATCGGATAGTAGCCTAGAGTTTGGTGAAATAGTAAGGCTTACTAGAAGTTAGTGGAGTCGCCAGGTGGAAAATCAGTTGTTTTGAGATATACTTGTATGGTCCACCACCAGTACTTGACAAAAACCAATCTAAAGGAGTGTTTTTTTGGGGTTTTTTGAGTTTTATGCGCCTATAAGGTTTGGAAAGGTTTTCTATAACTGACTCATCATTTTGCTAAGATGGTGAAGGAGCTATTTTCTACCTTTCAAACAATCTCTAAGTTTACTAAGCTTGATTGAGACTTCATGAGTTACTAAGTTGTACTTAGATTGTCACTAACTCGGAAGGTCCTACTGTGAGTGTCACTATGTTAGTGAGCAGTGGGATAAGTCAATCAGATAGTATTCTCCAAGGTTTCTAAAGATGAGGGAAACTAAGCTTTTAATCACTCAGAGTCCCACCGTGATCGCCATTATGTTAGGGTCCCGTGATTTGGCCGATTGGCTAGCCAAATGACGATGTAACATCAAACCAAGCTTTGGAGCCCAAGGACCTAGCCTTCCTGGACTCGGAGAGGGTTCTCTCTATAAGTGTAAAAGATGTCGGTGTGTTTACTTGCGATGTTCTGATATTAGGCTAGTTATGAAGTATGTTTTTGGTTTTTTGGTTTTTTAAGTTTGTGAGGGATGAAACTGATCAAATACATAAAATGGATAACAAGATGTAGATAAATTGGGCTATGGGGTCAAACAGGTCAAGGAAGCTAATGAGGCGATGATGTAAAGCTGTTGTAGGGCCGATTTGATTCACAATAAAAGGGATCTCCGGGAAAAATGGATTAAATGAACAATAAGTTGGTGAAAAACAAGGGATTTCAAGTGCAAACTAGTTAATAGCAGACATAAACATGTAATAGCAAGCCATTGATCATGCTAGGAATAACTATAAGCTAATCAATACATAGAAATCAGACATTCCAGCCATACATAGAGGTATAAGACCCTCTAACTTCGGGAAAAGGCTATCAGACTTTGGGGAAAACACATGAGACAAACTAACAACTCATGAACTATGCCGGAACGCCTAAACATAGTCTCTAAGTCATTGGGCACTTGGACAAATAAGTTTTCATAGTTTTAGGCAAAGGGCTATATCGAAACTAGGCCTCCTTGGTTCAACAAAATGATCAACAAATCAGTCAAAGAGAAATTTTTATGGACAGAACTATGGGCAGCTGATAGGTAGGTAGGGCAAACCATACATCCTACTCAACATACATGGAACTGATGAATAAAACTAAGCAACAACACCTTAGGTTACTAAAGAGCAGCTAAGAATTCTTTAGCATAACTAAGGGAGAAGAAAACATCAAGCTATGAAGATTCAGGAATTTTGAGGTGCCTCCATGGGCATGTCTCAAAATCAATCTTTACTGATATATAGCAGCAAGAAAAATGAAATATGAGTGAAAACTAGAAGACAAAACAACATTAAGAAGCACTATACCATTCTACCATGTCAAGGAATCCATCAACAAGCCTTCAACATTCCTCAAAAGCATCCAAGAGGCAATCCAAACATCATAACTCAAGTGTATTCTTCAAATCTCATATGACCAATGCATTAATTCTTCTCTCAAGTTCAGCCTCTGATTTACAATGAGAAGTATGGGATAAATAGGCTAGAAGGAGGAAAACCTCATGGAGCAACTAGCTATCCCATTGGCCAAGTCAAAATATCTAAGTTTGCCCTTGTGGCTTTGCAAAGCCCAAGGCACAAAATATCTAATAAAATATCTAAAAAATTGCTAAAAACGGAAATTATATTGACTTTACATGATTTTCCCATGATAAAAATAGCCTAACGCACATTTGGGAAAAGCAGATTTTTGGAGTTAAAAAATTGCAAAAATACTTCATATTTATGCCTGAAAAAGGTCCTCTGACTTGCTGGATGCAAATGGAAGGCTTCCTGATGTCGAAATGAGGCTCATGATGGCTCGTTGGAAATCTCTCTGTGTCTTCTTTCCAATGCAAGTGGAATCATCTCAATCTGATCTCTGAAAGTCCCTCAAAAATGTACCTGTGTGCAAAAACCCAGAAAATAGCAGGCTGCTGATAGGGCGGGCAGAATGTGCAAAATGAGGCTGTTTTTTGCCAATTTGAGGGGGCGAATGATTTTCAAATGCCCTGAAAATCACTGGAGAGCTGCTCATGAAATTATGGAATCCATTGGTATCACCCTCCTCCCTTGACGACTCTTCAAACTGAAATGGCGCATTTATGAGTTTTTGGCAAAAACCCCAAAAATGCCAAAAAACAAAAAGTTTTCGAAACAGGCCCAAAATTGGCATGGATGACCCTCAAAGGTCCATGGAGACATGTTCCAAAGCTGAAGCTAAAATATCGAGGGCTGATGTGCGTTTTGCTTCCTTCCGTGCTAGGCGCCTCTCCTTCAATTTCTTCAATTTTTCTTGTGCTACCTTCAATTTGCGCCGGGCGAATTGGTTTAGCTTCTGAAAGTGAAGTGTTCTCTTTCTCTGTAGCTCGAGATCCCTGTTTGCCTTCTCAAGCTTGGTCTCCAAATGCTGGTTAGCCCTCTCAAGCCAAGCTTCCTTGTTTTCCTCAATTTCCCGCTCAGAGAGGGTAGTGAGAGGAAAAGCTTCGAATTGAGCTTGTTCTTCAGCCTTCTGCTTCTCCAAAGCTCTCCTAAGCCCGATGGTTCTAGGCCTCTTTCGCCTAGGCTGGTCCTCCTCTTCCTCATCATCAAATTCGCCAATAAGCTCTTCAATTCTCACTTGCGCCCTTTTCGCCTCCTTTTTGTACTTGATGGCCCTTGCCTCATGAATGGCTGCATGAAATTTCATTTGTTTGTTCTCAACCTCCAAGAATTGATTGAAATTCCTTGCCCTTTGGAGATCTTCTTGTAAAACCTCAATTTGCCCTTCTTTGTGAAGGAGGAGGTTTTCAAGGATACGTGCCTCATTGTCGCTGTCATCGCTTGGGATAGGGATGACAGCTGATTTACCTCCATGCTTGGCGCTTTCTCCAACTGTACTTTTGCCTTTGAAGGCCAATCTAGCGCTCTTTCTCCTTGGTAAGCTAGGAGTTGTTCTTTTGGGCAATTTCCCCTTCTTAGGGACAGTTTTGGTCACCATTGAGGCGGCCGCTTCAGCTTGCTGTCCTTCCTCAACATCCTGTCCAGCTTGTGGCTCAAAAGATGTCTCAATTGCTTGCTCAACCTGCTGCTCTTCAAACTCTGTCCACTGCTGTTCCTTTTCCTGTACTTGCTGTTGTACCTCAACCTCTGTCTGCTGCCTTTCTTCCTGAAATTGATGCTGTTCATCAACCTCCAGCTGCTGCTCTTCTTCCTGAAATTGATGCTGTTCATCAACCTCCAGCTGCTGCTGTCCAATGATATCCAACCGCTGCTGTCCCTCAAAATCTGGCTGCTGCTCATCAACCTCCTTTTCTCCCTGTGGCTCACTGCCCTCTCCTCCTCCTTGTGTACTTGGCTGCCCAGTGATCATCTTGAGTTTTTTAGGGGTAGACCTACTAGATAAAGGCACTGGGCGACGGATAGGCTGAGTCGGGGACACATGAGCAGGAGGAACAGTGGCGAAATCGGCATGGCTAATGAAGGACTCCCATGAAACCCCTTTCTTCTCCAGCTGGTGCAAGAAGATGATTTTGATCAAGGAATGATGAAAGAGAGAAGATATTTGCCGAGGTGGAGCTTTCTTTTGGACAGCAGCTACCATCTTCTCTATGCTCTTGGACAAAAAGTATGGAAGGTTTAATTGCTTGCTCCTGGTAAAATGCATCAACAAGCGAACATGATAAGCAAAGATTTGGCTAAACCTCCCTTCACAAGTGAAGTATCTCATTATGGCCTTCATCAGTGGCGCATAACTGTCAAGAAGATAGGAGAAAGGAAAAGTAGCAGTGATGGTCTCCCTATGTTCCGACTTGATGAAAGGCTTATAGTCCTCCAAATCAAGATGTGCTTGTTTAAACCATTTTTCACCATGATACGGGATCTTGGTAGCTTTGGATATATACCTTGGAGAAATTTTGAAATCAAGATCTGCAAGCTGGAAGTGTTTGTCCTTGAACCTTAAAGCACACAAATGTGTAAGTGGTGAGAAAATCTTGACTTCCTCTATCCTTTGACAGAAATCAAGACAGCCTACCTCATGGAAATTGAAAAGTACTGAGGGATGAGCATTGATGTCTTCTATGGAGATAGGCTCATATCTCTTATGTTGTCCGCCTTGGAGGCATTCTGATTAAAAAACAGGCTTGAAAGAGTCACACTGCCTTCAATATATGAAGAATGTTTTCCTGGATTGAGACAGGCCACTAAACTGCTTTGACAGTTATGGACCTTGTGATTCAACAGGGCTTCCTTGAATAATCTCTCCTGCACTTATTAACCCCAATCTTTCAAACTTGGTTACACTTTGACTTTGAATCCTTCTTAACAATGGCACTATGTGTAAGAACTGCTTTGTAGACTTCTTTGGGCACAGTCTTGAACAAATCCCCTTTGTGACCCTTGATTAGAGGCCTGCTTGCACTTATATTTTTGTTTTTTGAAACCAAACTTCGAAATTATAACCCTGCTTTTCAAAGCTTTTACCTTGAATTTTGCCCCTGTTAACAAACTTCTGTGAAGACCACACGGTGGAAAGAAGGTTCTGTGGTTAGGTGAAAATAGCCCACTGTGTCAAGAGGAGAACTTTTCGCTTGTGACCCTTTGAGAAGTCAATCTCTGCCTTTATAACTCTGCCCTTGCTGTTTACTTGATCATCAGTAAATGCCCAATCATCTACAAATGGTCAATCATCAACCAAAAACCCTGTTTCACCTTTGGAAAACTCTGCCCAACAACTCTCAGAATGACAAGGTAGTGTAGTGACCAGGCATACTTAGTTTAGGTGAAAAAGTAAATGCAACAGTGGTTTCAGGAAACAAACTCTCTGTTTTATGAGTTTAAAAGGTTCACCAAATACCTGTACCTCTGTTTTCAGTATTAACCTCAAACACTAACCATTATGTTTTTCAGAAAAAAGGACCTGTTTCCTCCTTCAGAATTCCTCTGTCAACAAAGCTTCAGATTGATATAGTATAGTGCAGGGAGAAAACAGACTTAGTTTATGGTAGAAATCAACGCAGACAGGGTTTAAGAAAATGTACCCTTGGTTTGTGAGTTTGAGAGATAACCAACAAAATATCTGCACCTCTATTTTTTACAACTTTGATATTAACTACACCTTTATACCTATGCCTCCAACTTCTACAGCTTCACACCACGGAACACAGGGTTTTTAAACTTGAAATTTTAGATTTTTCGAGCAAAGGGGCAAAGTACCTCGTGAATTTTAAGGCGAAATCCTTTGGATGGAATTTGAAGTGCACCGGAACCTTTCAATACAGGCGCGGCAACCCTTGGAGCAGAACCCGTCGCGCCGGAGAAAACGCCGGGTGGAGTTGTCGTGCTGTCGGGCGGGCACCTACAGGCTCGTCGCGCCCGCCTACAGGCTCGTCGCGCCCGCGTTGACACCTTGTGTATTTTGGAGCCCAGGCTCGTCGCGCCACCTGCCAGGCTCGTCGCGCCACCCTAAAAACTGTGCAGAAGACCTCAAACTGTTTGAAAAGCTGTCGTGATGCTTGGGAGCTGCGGCGATTTGCTTTTTTGGATTTCACAAGTGGTTTATTATTCCTCCATTTCATTCTTATGACATGTTCAAAATGTCAAACGGTCACTTTGAATAGATATATCTGCCCCTTTTCAAATGATGCAAAACAGTATTTGTATCAAGTTGCCTTTTAAACAATGGCAATCTTCCAGATCTGCTTTTGCTGTACTGTATATTCGTGCTTAAACTGTCCTTTAGGATGGTGACCATTGTGTCTGCTTCAGGGAATATAAACAATGATAATTAATTAAAAACAAATTCCTTTCTGCCTAATTATAGGATCATATACCAGTTTGCCTTCTTATTTGAAAAGATAAACTTGTAAAATATGAAAACAGGCTTTTTGGCACACAGTCTTTATTCTATTCTGCTCAGCATTTCAAATCCCTTTTGTCAGTAGCAACATTTCATGACTGGACCTATGTTCGCTGCCTCCTTCTCTTGGTGATTTGCTAGTGAAGAATGGTTATTTCATAATGCACTAAAATGTTGGAAAAGTTGCAAACACCTCTTCTCGAAAGGCGCCCCTTTTGAACTTTTGACATATGGTATGTCTTGCTGCCTGGCCCTTTCCTCAAGGAGAAAATCTTCTTTTGATATTAATGGCACACATATGCTCAAAATTGTCTCTTTTATCTATTCCTAGCATTGCATACCCGTCATTTTGCCTTTTATGACTCAACCTTAGTCACTGTTTACTTCTCTAGTTGCATCTTTTCACCTTAGCCTTGTTTGTTTGCTCAGAGGGATTTTCCTTGATTTCTGGATAGGTGCTCATGAAATGTCTTTAACCCTTTTTAAGTCCACTGCTTTTTTGGCACTCAAGGCATAAAGTATGTTCAACTTTTTCTCCTTTCTGCTGGATGAGCTGTTGACAGGTAGCTTCTTTGAAGAGGGAGATCAATACATTAGTATCATAGACAGTAACACCTTCTTTATTTCAACTTCTTTGAGTCTTTTCTCTGCACTTTTGGACTTACCATTTTTCAACAGTCTGCAATGATTTTGGCTCTCTGCTTATGTATGGAGGAAGCTCTTTCATTGGGCAAATGTGGTGGTAAGTAAACCATCTGAACAACACCAATCTTAGCATCTTCATTTGCAAAACCTCACTGTGTTTTTGAAGGAAACCTAGCCATAGTGACACTGTTCTAAGGTTGCTGAGATATTTGTCACTTGGCTTGTTCATCTCATGACCTGGTATATTGACCAGAACTCTTTGTGATCATAAAGGTCAGTGTTTTCTTGAAGAACCAAGAACCTTCTCCTGCCTGTGTAATGGCATTGATTAACATCTGTTCTATTTGATGCTGCACCAAAACGGGCCTCTTATGATTTGGATGTTCACTGATGAAATGGCCTTCTAAAGTTTCAACCATTTACCTGACTTGAAAGTTTCAGATGATCTCTTTTATTAGGCTAAACTTCTTTTCCTTTGAGCTTATCATACTTTCACTACAATCCTGTTATGGTCAGCAATTACATTCACGAAACCTGAAGATATTGTTTCATTGTTTCAGACAGGGAAAACCTGGACTTTTGCAACCTTCTGAGTCAACTCTGACCTGCGCCCTCTGCTTATGGATGAAGGAGGCGCCCTAACCCTCTGCTTGTAATGAAGGAGGTCCTGAGCCTTGACAAATTTACCATTTGCTGAGACAGTGGCACTCCTTTTTCCTGTGATTTTCATACTGAAAAGAGCTGTAAGGTCCTGATTGAGAGCCCTTCGATGCTTGGGCTCACCAACATCCCTTCGGATTAAAGGGGGGAATTTTGACACCTAATCCTATGGGATGGGTGTGGATATGTAATTTTTTATAATAAATAATATTAGGAAATAAGGAAGGCCAAGAGTCATTGGGAGATGAATCCCAATAGCCTCACCTCCATGTATAAATACATGTTCATTCTTCATTCAATAAACATTCTGATTTGCGGAGTTACCTCCTGGTTTGACAAAAACATAAAGATAATACTTATGAGTCAGAATTAGGGTACTTTTAGAAGTAAATCCTAATCTATATTTGCTATTATTTATCAGAGAATATGAACATAGTGGAAACATAAGGAGATTAACAATTACAGTAAGAATAATATCACCAATCATTTAGATCAGGATCCAATGAATCTGCTTGTCTATTTGATTTCCAAGACCAGTTACATACTTTGAGTCCAATAGCTTTTATAGTCTAATACTTCTCTTCCCAGCCTACTATATTACAACTACTCGGCAACTCTTACTCAATAACAGTTCAAACAATTAACAAATTTCCAAACCTTTACAATGAATTTTTGTGTGAATACATTTAGGTGCAAAGAGGAATAGTGCTGAAGGAAAAATCATAAATATCAGTTAAGACAGAGAGGGAGAGGTATTCGAATGCCCATTCTGCTTAATGACCATAGCATTAATTGATTGTACTATTTTAGTAGTTTTTCCTGTCTTTGAGGCATATCTGGTAGGCTGGTAATAACTCTGAAGTGTGTTCTTTGAAACTAACTGTGGCTAAAGTACTCTGTTTGACTTCTGAAAAAGTAACTGTCATATTTCAGTTCTGAGGCCTCCGATGACTGTGCAATAACTGTTCTGACAGTTTTAATGAGGTTCTGTTATCAGGATGGCTATCACGGTGTCTTTGAAATGTGAAGTAGACTTTAGGTGTCCTTACGGGTTTCTAAGAAGGAAATATTCTCGCTGATGTGTCCTTAGGAGGCTTTCTTTGGCTTGATTTGCCTTCAATACTATGCTTTATCCCTTGAAATGATGGATTAGGCTCTTGACCTTCAGGCTTTGTTTTAACCTTTAATCCTTAATTTTTTTAATTTCCACTGTTCTCCATTGATCTTTGATGTTTGCTGGTAGGTGTCTCTTTCTGCTCTGGAGGGTCTTATCGGATTAACCAATGTTCATGACGCATTGGCCAAACCATTGAATCTAACCCTGAGTCCCGTTTCTGCATGAAACTGGGCCATAAGGATCATCATCCTATTCTTTGCAACTTTGAATTTGTTGTGGGAGGGCCTGTTCATGGGGTGGCCGCCATTAAACCTGCAATAAAACATCAAAAAATTATGAAAAATTGCGTTTAGGCTTAATTGCTTCAGAGGGCTTTGGCGGAGGTGGAGGAGCTTTGTAGAGAGGTGGAATGCAGGCGTAGGAGGTTTCCATGGTGAAAACCACAAAGACCAAGGTTCAAAACTGAGTTGGGTGTGGAGAAAAGGGTTGGAGGTTTCAAGAATATCGGAGACGGTATTCATACGGGCTTGAAGAGGTAAGTGGTATTGGGACAGAAGAACACAGCATAGATGGGTGGGTGACGCATGCCCCTTGAAAATTGCCTATTTCACGTTGAAAATGGGTTTTGGACAACTATGGAAAAATGGGCGCGAAAACGCCTGTGGGCCGTTGGATCTGGGGAGGGGGGCAGATCAATGGTGGAGATCACAAGGAAACATGATGAAAGGCCCCAGCATGGTCGGGTGGGACCAGTGGGATTATATGGAAAATTGAACGAAAATACACATAGCGGGGGCACTTGAGATACAGATGGGTTTGTGGGCTAGGTGCCTTCGTAGTAAATATGGACCGTTGGATGAAGATCTCCCATAGTCAAAGGATTCAACTGCGGAGGCACTCATATGGTTGACCTTTTTGCTGAAAGTACCCACGGGTGGAAGAGGAGGTGAATCAATATGGGCTGTCGGATCTGTGAGATGGACGGTCAGGATTAACTTCAGTGGATCGACGATCGGTGGAGAAGAGGATCCTGGAAGGAGGTTTTTGGAACTGCGATGTGCCGATGGGAGAGGAAAATGTGATGAACGGAGGACCGTTGGATTGGGATCAAGATCGATGGTGGAGATGTGATCGGAGCTTTGCATATCAGTGATCCAGGCAGGTAGGATGAGGAATTTTGGAAGGAGCGATTGTGATGTGCCAATGCGATGGAGGGGAGCGCAAACCCTCCGATCTGAGAGAGATCAACGGTCGGGATCTTATAAGTAGGGGATTCCATCAGAGGGGGAGATCATCGGCATGGAATTGTGATGTGCCGATGCAATGCGGTGGAGCGATGTGATGTGCAATAGCCGTCGGATCTTGGGGAATGTACGGTTGCGATATCATCGGAGGATCGGCCATCGGCAAGACAAAGAAAATGGAAGTGGGAACTTGGAATTGCCGATGTGCGATGGCCGATGGACTTAGTGATCGGTCACAGAGCATGATCTTATGGTGGAAAAGGGGCTTAGGCTCAAGCCATCGGGGGCTTAAAGGTCCGCTTTATGAAAAAATTGATTTTTAAGGCCGAAATGGGGTTTTTTGAGGGTTTTGAGGGGTTCCGATGGGGTAAAAGAAGGGTTTTAAACCAATTAAAAGAGGATTTACAATTATTAAAGGGGATCTTTGAGGAAAATAACGAATAAAAATGGGAAACATGGGTGAAATGAAGGGGTTTTTAGAGGGATTTTCCAAAGGAAAAAATGATGGAAAATGGGTCTGAAAACTGTCTCTTTTATAACAGCAGGGCTTTCTTTGAAGGTTTTTAAGTGAAGATATAAAAGAGGTGGATTTTTTGGACAAGGGACACAACAAGGCTTCAAGAACTCACAAATTTGCTCCAAATTTTTTTCTTGAAGACTAATAGACCAGTTTTAGCCATCATAGTATATGAAAAATTTATAGATGGCTAACAGGTGCGACTGTTTTGGAAACAGTCGCACCAATGATGCAAACTATTTCTAGAAAAAATTGCTGATCAAATACCTCAATTGTTTACAGATTTAAGGTTCAAAATTGACTAATACCACTCATGTGTATGTGTTTGTAGGTAGAAAGAGGAAAAATGGTAATTGAATGGAAAGAATGGGAACATAGCAAAGAAGATGAGCTAGCCATGGAAAATGAGGGAGTGATGGAAGCTCTCAGAAACTGTGGTCTGAAAAATTTCTTCCTAACACTATGTCTCCAAGCCCAACCAGAATTACTACAATATCTGATCAGTATATGGGACGAAAATCAAGAGAAGTTCATCCTTCGGGATCAAGAACTTGAGATTTATGTCTCTGACGTGTACTTCATCACATGATTATCCTGGAGGGGTGCAACACCAATCCTAACCGGCACCCAGCCCTGCATGGAAAGCACGACCATGGTGATAGACAGGGTATGTCGAGGAGCATGGAAGGGATTAGGTAGTGGGAAAGTTGATATATAAACTATCTCATATTTGACACTACGCGTGGTATTGCATACCATTACACGGGCTGTGGGATCACAAGCACCACATGAAGCAACAAAGACACATTTTCTTCTTGTTGTAGACTGCATGACACTGACCATCTACAACTGGGCAGAGGCCGTGACCATAAACATGAAGCACCAACTAACCAAATGCAAGAAGACCAAACTTAAACAATTTGGTTATCGATATATTTTGGTATCGTTATTATTGGAACGACTATTCATTTTTCAGTGACAAGAGGTTATAGTCTCGACACCACCAGCGAGAGAACCACGGATGGCTCGATGGGCAGCTTTGATGCCAAGGGCAGGGGGCAGTCAAAAGATGTCCTGGAGACCAGAATTATTTGATTGGCTCCGACGACAATTGATTGTCATGGAGGATTGGCCCTAATTTGGTACAAATTTCACTGATGATCCGGACCTCCCACTCCCGGAGGGAGAAGATTGGGATGAAGATTTAGGTGAGACTCTTTTTTTAAGTTTAATGAGTATTATGATTTTTTATTTATGCATGTTGTGACATTAAATCCATGTAATTGCAGACGTTGGCCCAGAGAGACCTGCCGGCATGTCACCGATAGCGAGGTGAATTCCCCGCGATTTATACCCTCAAGGTGAGGGCGATGAGGAAGATGAGATAGTGTGCAACCTGGAGGGGATCACATGAGGAGTCTTAGATTATGCAGGTTTTGATGATGTTCCCCACGCCTAACAGAGACATACCATAGGGGTGCCCAGCTGAATTCACCACTTGCTGAGGCGGCTAGTATGGGCCGTGACATGTTATCATGAGCACCATGCTGATTAGACACCTAGGTTTTATTTTTATCTTCATATTTTGAGAGACATTATGTCTCGGGATGTAACATAAACACACATGTATTTTTTGAAGTTATGATGCACATGGTTGCAAACATGCGATATATATATATACATCTATTTCCCTATATGGATATTTTACATATGATGATGCTTTTACAAATTATGCAAATGTCTATCTAATACAATGTTAGCCATTGTATCAGTTAATGTCTTCATTCGTATAGGAATATGTTGATAGGTAATAAAATAAAAATGTATTTTCAACAAATGAATACGTAAATAAAATCTCATAATGTGGGGATTTCTAACTGAATAATGATTATTGAGTTGCAGAATGACAAGCTGTGATACTATATTTACAAGCAATGCGCGTATGCCGAGGTTGATCACCTCGGTTAATAGGTCAATGACAACACTATATTCAACGACATTGTTTGTAGTTCGTCTTAGAAAAATACCTTGCATATCTATCAACTCACCAGCAGGATCATAAATTACCCAGGTTGTTGAAGACAAATTCCTGGTACTAAGGGAAGCACCATCTGCAAAACTGACATAAGGGGTAATAGAAATCTGCACAATAAGCAAGACCCAATAAGCAAGAAAACGCTCATAAAGCACACCAAACCAAAAAACATGTACAAAAATGAAAATAACACCTATGTACACCTATTACACATGAATGAATCACGCATAATATTTTTTGAGATACAACCCATTTCTGGGCTGTTTAAGAGGATGACCTTCATAGTCAATTAGCTCATAGGCGCCATTCCGCAACACACATTTAACGATGTAGGGTCCATGCCACATGGGTTGAAATTTTCCTGCCCCCAGCTTATCACGAGCTTGGTCATACAGGAGGATGAGATCTCCTTCAAAGAAATAATGAGGGAAACCGAATGATCAAAATGAGCTTTGACCCACTTTTTCTGTGCTTCAATAACGAGAGCAGCAAAGCGACGGGTTTCATCCAGCCTTTCTAAATAAAGGAGACACCCTTCTTCTGGTGAAGTATTTGGCAGTAATTAAACAACCAAATTGAGTGAAGGTATTTCACATTCAATCATAAGAGTAGCTTCCAGGCCATAAACCAATTGGAAAGGAGTGAACCTAGTTGTGTTCTTAACTGAGGTTCGGTATGCCCTAAGAGCTGAAAATAACATGAGATTCCAATTTGATTTGTGGATCCCAATCGTATGTTGAAGCATCGTGACAAGAACTTTGTTCACAACTTCAACCTGGCCATTGGCTTGAGGGTAGTACGACGTTGAGCTGTCGTGACGCAGACCCAACTTAGAAGTCAACTCTATAATGATGAAAATGGGAACCATGATTGGTAACGATGGCTCGAGGTGTTACACCATTTTTTGGTCATCTAACCTACTATCATTAGATGGACCCAGGTACACCATGTAAGACCAATTTTACCCTAAGTAAAATTGCTTTCACTATGTAAAATAACTTAATAAAACACATTTATTAGGTTTTTTATGGTCTAAACAGGAAACCCCAAAAGGAAATATTAAACAAACCTATATTTGTTTGATTTTCCCCAAGGAATAATTAATTAAAAAATAATTTAATTATTATTCCTGGTCATGTTTAACCCAAAACAAAGAAATTAATTAGATAAATCTTTATTTATCTTATTATTTTCTAGGAATAATTATTTAAATCTTATTTAAATAATATTCCTTGTTAAATATGACTAAATCACCCATAAATAATTAAATAAATCATTATTTATTTGATTATCTTTCAACCACTTCCTAAAAATGATAAATAAATCATTTATTTATTTATTATTCACAAATAAAGGGATTTGACCCAAGTCAAATACTTTTTCCCTCCAACAAATATAATAAAATATTCCATAAAAGGTGGATCTAGATTTGGTTAATGTTATTTTAATCATGCATCAAGATCTAGAATGACCCAATATTTTGTTATAAATAGGAGGGTTTTTCCTACCATTCTTCACCTTTTGTTGCCTATTAGATCACTCTGGATCTAAACTCTTGGTCTGACTTTGAGCCATTATCATTGTCATATTTTCATTATTTGTTGTGTGAGCTCCCTTTGAGTTCTATCTTTGTCTGGGTTTTCTACACCAACAGGAGAGAGAAATGCTAGATCTGAAGTGCTGAGGACTTCCAAGAACCCATCCCATTGAGGAGAATTGGAAACACCTTCTTGTTTTCCTCCCAGGTGCCCTTAATACAAAATTCTTTCAAAAAATATTGTTCTTGTCTTGTCTATTGGATGTATGGAGCAAAACCTTATTTTTACTGCTTAATATCTCTTTATGCATAGATCTGGATTTTTGCAGCATTTGTCTTGATCAACTAACTGCAGATCTGAAGATATTGGCAGCCATATTTGATGTTAAGGCTATAAGTTATGCGTAGCTAAAGTGGTCTTTTTTCGTACACTTCGACAAAAGATTCATACTAACAACTGGCGACTCCACACGGGTTTTCAATTACAACCGCTGTCGTTTTTCATATTCCTGCATATCCAGCTACTTCAGACCCTAGGGTTTCTTTTCAGCTTTTTGTTTTTCCTATTTTTATGTTTTTTTCCCATATAAAACCCTAAAACATTAAAATTTGTAACTTCCGCGTGTTTCTGGCCCTATTGCGCAGGTGACAGACATCAGCCGCAACTGAGACGACAACTTTTTCGGAAATCTGCCGTCGGGACACCCGGAGCTTCAGGTCGCACTTTTCAGCCCAGAAACTGTGACCTGGCCTCCAGGTCACACTTTTCAGCCCATTATCTGCGACCTGCACAGAAAACAGGTCAAAACCTGCGACCTGCCAGTTTTTCTGCTATTTTTCTGCAATTTTTTTGGGTTTTTCTGAAGCTTCTGTCAGGGTTTTCCAGCCTCTGTCTCAGCCTGTTTAGACCTGTTTCTGATCTTTTTTGCTCATCTAAGTGGGAACATAGCCCCCTAAGGCTTCAGGTACCTCCACTTTTGGTGGAAGAGTTTTAACTGTTTCAGGTGTCTGTTTTTTCAGAGTTTCAGCCCCCCCTTTTTCAGATTTGATACCTCCTTTTTAGATCCCTTTTAATCAGCTCTTCTCCCTTTCAAATCACCTCCTGAATTTTTGTTTGGATCTACCCTTAGGGCCTCCTCCTTGTCCCTTATAATTTTTGCTGATTTCCTCCTTTTTTCCAGCCACCTTACCTCTGCCTCTTGGCTGTGTTCTGCACCTCTTGTCAGTAGATTTCTCCTTTAGATCCCTGTCCCTTTCGACCCTAGATCTATTGGCCTCTTTTTAGTGTGTTTTGACTATATTTTTTCCCTCTTTTAGACTAGTTTTGAGAGACCCACCTTTTTGGGTTAGATCGATGCATTGTTAGCTGTTAATTTTATGTTATTTCAGCATTATATATTGTTCTTTGCAGATTTGTTTTCAGTTACACAACACACTTTTTATTTTTCTCTAAAAAAGTCAGGGTTTAAAAATTAAAATTAACGCACGCCACATAATCACCCTAAGCGAAGAAGAGCCTGGTTAACACCGCCAGGCAAAGAATTTAAAACATTGTAAAATCAATTGACGCTGCACCTTTCTGCCCTTGTTTCGACATTGTAATCACTTGATTCTGCACCTCCCTGCCTTTTTTGGTCGTTCTTCTTCCCCTTGTGCCGTGTTTGTGTTGTCACCATTGCGCCCCCAAGGTGCACATCCCTGAGATTTCTTGGCCTTCACCCTCAGTTTCTGGTCGGTTGAACTACTCCCTCCCGCCGTCGTCGAGTTATTCCTCCTCCGAGTCCGCACTCCGACTCCTCTTCTGATTCATTGGGTTCTCCTTTTACTTCTGGTTCTCCCCCTGTCACCTTCACTATGTCTGGTCTAGGGCCTAATGCTAGCGGTAATTCTGTCCCTAATGTCGGGACTACTACTAGCGGAACCGCCACAGGAACTACCTCGGCTGCACCTGTCCTCCCTTACATGGCAGGCCTCAGCCTCCCTGATCTCAATCAGTTGACCAATGACCCTATCCGCCACGATGTTGGTTGGCTTGCTATGCCAACCAAGCTCCACTCCGACATCCCTAAGTTCGAAGGCCTTGCTGGAGAAGATCCAACCAACCATGTCTGATTTTTCCACATGTGGTGTTCCTCCAATTCCATTACCGATGATTCCATCCGTCTTCGGTTGTTCCAACGCACGCTTACTGGCAAAGCTTCTAAATGGTATGTTGACCAGGCCACCTATTCCCATACCACCTTTGCGACCATTGCCCAAGCCTTTTTATCTTATTTCCAACTCCCTCTCCGATACGACACTGGTACAGAGCTTTTGACTTCTTTCCGTCAAACCTCTTCAACCCGCCTTTCCACTCATGTCCAGGAATGGTAGAGAAGAAGGAGCTTATGTCGAGCTCCCACCTTAGAGGATCGGGTTTATATGGACTGGAACCTTCACACTCTCTTACCTCCCATTGGAAAAGATGTCGCCTCCCATTTCACTCAAACAGAAGAAGCCGCCCTCCAAATAGCCTTGAAATATGACCTGATCTACGCTCAGTCTGGTTATGTTTATACCATCCTTCCTGACCTCCCCAAGCCCGGTGGCGCTAATGTCCCGGGGGCATCTCATTCCACCGACGGTATCGGTGGAGCCCTTTCTCATCTGTATGCTCAACCTCCTATGGGCTATGGTCTCCCTCCAGGAGGGCCCAGCACCTCTGGCACTCTTCCCCCTCCAGGTAGCATGTATCTAGGATATGGCATGCCTCATCCTTTTTCCCAACCTCCTGCTTACCTCAATGTTGCCCAACCTAACCATTATCCTTATCCGCAGCCTGGTGCTCTAGCTCCTCCAGCATATGCACTTCCACCTCCCTTGCCTTCTCAACCCCAGCAACAGCACCTACAGCCCCCTCCAGGGCAAGTATTTGCACAGCAGGGCACGAGTAATCCCCCTTCCTCTCAAAGAAGGCGGAGAGGCAATCAAAATCAATTTTCCCTTGGTACTCGTGGCCCCAATCCTCAAGGTACTGACCCTAACACTGCTAACCAGCAACAGGGCACTCAGCCCAAGCCCGACAGGCCTATTCGCACAAATAAGCCTTGTTCGTGTTGTGGTGTTTACGGTCATTACACTCACGATTGTCCCCTCTTACCACAGATGCGAAAGATGTGGGAGTCTCATGCCACATTGCGAGGACAACATGCCTCCCCTCACGCTCCCCCTAATGTGGCCACTACTCAACCGACTGTGTTTACCGATCCTTTCCCCCAGCAAGGATTCGTGGCCGCCCAACCACCTGACGGACAGGTCTCCACTCAACCTTCCCCTTCTGGTTCCTTCGATTACTAGATCCTCATGATGAACTTTGATTCCTCCTCAATCGTCGACCTCCAAAAATCAGTCTCGCCAGTACCGCAAGCCTCCCGCTCAGTCTGCCTCTGAGTCCCCTTCTTCAGGTTCTACAGATCCTCTTTCGACATCCAATGGTCCCTTACATATCCCTCAGCCCAAATTTGAGGTTCATACCAAGATTCCTAAGGGACCATTACGCCGAAATGCTGCTTCTGGTTGAGCTGCTCATTCGTATAGTATAGTAGATGATTTGGCACAGTCTCCTACTGCCATTTTCACATTGGAACTACTCCAGTCGTGCCCTTCCCAAAATAAGGCTTTGCTATCTGCCATGGGCGCTGTCGATCCTGCTGATGACCAAATGATTGTTTTTGATGCCCATCAATCAGAGCATCCTCCTCTTCCTGCTTCCGTTGCCTTCCAAATCCCAGTCAAAATCTGAAACGCTAACATTTCTCGGTGTATAATTGATGAGGGGGCATCCACCTGTGTGATGTCCGCTTCGGTTTGGAAGCAACTCAGATCTCCTGAGTTGGCCCCTTCCACGATCACCCTTCGAGCGTGGGATGGCCATGCCTCCTAGCCCATTGGCCTTTTCCGTAATTGTCCTATCACCCTTGCGGGAAAGACTGTTTGCGTTGACGTCGAAGTCATCGACGCCCCCCTAGATTACAACATTCTATTGGGGCGAAGCTACACCTATGCCATGTCTGTTGTCCCATCTGCGGTTTTTCGCAAGATGTCTTTTCCTCACAATGGAAAGATAGTCACCATCGACCAGTTGACTTATCATCAGCCAAAGTATCAGACCTCCCCTGAGACGACCATCTCTTCTGTAGCCAATAAGAAAACCGTCGATTCCTTGACCAGTGTCTCTATAGGTGTCTACAAAGATTCCTATTTTCTTGGAAATTTTCCTGGTCTCCCTCCTCCTCCTATCTTTGATCCTAGCTTATCGAATGTATGCATGATGCAATCGTCTCGGGCTACCCTTAAGCAGCCCGCTTCGGCTAGCCAGCAACCTCAGCCTCAACCCTGCCCACTGCAACCTGCTCCTATCCATTCATCTCAGCCAGTCGGACCTCCTCCTTCTGGCCCTTCTCCTTCAGCTGGTATCCCTGAACCCCTCTATCCTCCTGGATCGGTTCCCTCAGGCCTCAACCATCTCGGAACCGTCCCTCCTGGTCATTATCCTGCTGGTCAGATACCTTTCTTGGCTCCCCCTCCCAGAGTCTATTCGGTCCCTGTCATGGCCACCCTCTCTCTCCATAACCTGACCCTGGGCATACCCGTCTAGTACCTTAACCCTCTAGCCGCCACCCCACCTGGTCACCCCAAACTGTATCTTGCTTTGACACCCGTTCAACCGGTCCCCCTCGCTTCCCCCGTTGCCACCATGCCACCAGCACCTCCTCAGGACCCTGCCCCTATGGTGACAACTCTAGGAAGGAAAGGCAAAGCTCGCAAGGGGGCATTCCAAGACAAGGCCACCCTGACTGACCCGACCCCTCCTCCGCCTGCAAAGCCTTGCGCCTTGTGTGATGTCGTCGGTCACGCCACCCATACTTGTCCTGAATTTCCCTGTATTCAACCCATGGTTAAAGTCGTGTTCCCTGAGTCTACGGTTCCTGACCCCTCTATTCTGTCCTCGTCCGTAACCAAGAACCCCAAGATTATTCGCACCAACAAACCCTGTGCTTTGTGCGGTATCCATGGCCATTACTCCCACCATTTTCCTCACCTGACGCATTACCGCGCCTCTTTATAGGTAGTTCGAGAGTATGAGGTTGAACAAAATCAGTCCGCCTCTCCCATACTTGCGCAGTATGCTTCAGGTCAGCTTGAGGATCCCCCCGCTCCCATTGACATCCCCCCCCCTGATGTCCAAATGATGGAGTCTACTACCACCATTCTCTACCTATCATCCTCTGTGAGACCCTTGGAGAACATTCCCTTTCAATCCTCCCATGTTGTTTCGCTCGATCCCCCTTCAGCGACCACCGTGGGCTCAACATCATTTGACCATTTGTCTATCTGTTCCTCTGTCATCCCCCGTGACGATCGGTATGTTAGCCTTTCTTCCTATACAGATGATCTAGGTAGCTTTCCCGCCTCATGTGGTTTCCCTTCCTCTCTTCATCCCCTCTTTTCCTGTCCGGATGCCCTCTTGGAAGCCTTCTCCACCCATGACCTCATCCTTCCCGCCCATAAACGGGATAACACCACCCGTATTTCTGTTGACCTCCGCAGCCTGAGTCCCAACCATACCTCCTATAGCCCTCATATACCACCATTTAGTTTGTATATGAGTCATAGCCATCCTGCCCATCGCACCCCCTCCCGCAGTTGCTGCTCGATGTCTACTATACACTCACGCTGCCGTCATTGTTCCTCCTCCTCCCATTTTTTGTCTTGTAACACCATTCCGCAGGACCTCCCGTCCACTACCTATATTGGTTATGCCGATGGTGCAATTCGTTACTCCCGAAATCTAGCCTCGGCAGGTTGAGCCATTTTTACCCCCTTGCATGCCCTGTTCTCTCGGACGGGGTCTGCATTGGTACTGCCACCAACAATCAGGCCGAATATGATGCAGTGCGTGGTCTCTTAGCCGATGCCCTCTTTCATCACATTCTCCATCTGCATGTTCGTTTAGATTCCCTACTTCTTGTCATGCAACTAAATGGTGTCTATCGTGTGCATAATCCTGTGTTGTTTAGGCGATATTTACGAGTAAAACTCTTGATACGTGAATTTGAAACCATAAATTTCAACCATGTACCTCGAGAACAAAATCACTATGTAGATAGCATTGCAAACCATGTTCTAGATTGGCATTTATCACATGCATTTTATACAAGACAATAACATTCATAATCATTGAAAAAGATGCATATCCATACTATGTGTCGCAAAACATGTGTTTAGAGTCCATCTACTTTGATACATATGACATGCCCATAACATGTTACAAAAAACTCAAAACTGGGGGCACCACCTGTCCCTACATACACACTAGGGGGCACCACCGGTCCCACACCTAATCACTATCTGGAGGATCCCGAGCCAATGGCTCTGCTCCTGCAGCTTGTAGATCACGTATCCCCTGACCGACCATCGCCATGCGCCGCATGACACCCCGCCATTCCGAGGGTAGGCCAATACATGGCTCTATGTACTGGTCATCTAAGTCTTGCCACCCGCACTCTGAAACACCGGTCAGCAACCTCTCGCATCTACGGTGGATGTCCTCGAGGAGGGCGGCCGCATCCTCATTATGCGCTGCTCTCGATCCACTCGGGCCTGCAGCTCCTAATGCTACTGGTCGTCCCATATATCCGACCGGTTTTACCAGAGCTATATCTGCATAACAAAAGTACATGAATCAGTACCCTATCTACTATTCAATAACTTTAACATGCCCAAAAAAGAATAGTCACTTGTCACTTACCATCGGGTCCCCATACTCGACCAGGTGGAAGTGGTAGGTCTAGATCCCCACAATAACTCATCCCACTATAGGGATAGTCGTCTATGTATAACGACATCTGATCCCAATGGGCAAAGAACTCAGGTCGAAACACCCGTCCGACCGCCCCTCCTCCTCCTCTGCACAGTAGTCGCCCCCATCGGCACATCCTGGGCTCTCTCAGGCCTCCATCTGGGAGCTGTATACGAGGTCGTAAGGTCGGGATTTTCTCAAAAAAGAAGGAGCACAACAAAGTCCCATACGAGCAATCGTGGTTCACTTGCCACTTGCAAAGTGAAAAATATCATTTTAATGACACCAACATCATTTGGGCCCACCCATATTAGGTCCCACTCAACACACTCTCCACAACCATCATTTGCCCCCCAGTGATGTGATGGAGCACCTGGTTGCCCAGGATTTGTAGCATTGTTGCGGCCACTACACGGGTCTCTAATCTCTCTAAGTCCCCGATCGGTATCTCAGTCCCTTTGACTTGGATACTTGGTCGACAATGTCGCTCCACAAACTCCATGATGTTCCACTCCCATAGTAACACTGGCTGTGTATTTCCCACCATCCAAAGTGGTGGGAGACCGGTCAGGAAATACAGATCCTGGACTGTCAATTCGATCCTGTGCCCCTGCACTACAAAGACCTCATGATATGGATCCCAATAACTGACAATCTGGGCCAACAAGGGCTCCCTTGCTCTCATCAATGGGTTCTCCAAAAACTTTAGAACCCCAAACCTGGCCAATACACGACGAACACCTTGATCTGCCTAGATCTCTGACCATAATTTACCCAGGTCTATCTCTCTCCATTTGGCCCGTATATCTGCCATGTCTACACAAACACATCATATTTGTCAGTATACAGATAGGGCACACTGTAACCAATCACAAAAACCCACATCTCAGCCCTAAAATAGCACTGAAATCTCATTCATCCTCCAGGTCGCACTTTTTTTCCCAATCCTGGGACAGGTCACAGTTTTTGGCTCAAAACCTGCTTCCCAGGTCGTAGTTTTTGGCCCAAAAAGGGTGACCTGGCCGTAGAGGTGAAAGAGGGTCTGTTCCTGAGATTTTGGGCCCTAATCTGAACTTTCAATCCATCAAAATGAAAGAGTAAGGTTAGGCCTCTTACATGCAACTAACAGATCTCTATTGCAACGGTCAGTTTGTCCACTACACTCGCCGCAATATTTAGGGCCTTCTCTCCTTTCTACATTCACCACAGCAACACTAGCAAATGAGTGAATTTGGAGGGAAAACTGCCTTATTAAAAGAGAACCCTTGTTTTTTTTTTCGCCTGCTGCGACCACACCGTAGCTCCGTTTGACAAACTGTCTACACCGTTGGAAAGCTCTCACCGAGCCCTCAAATGGGTATCTGTTAGTTTTTTGCGATTTGATACTTCACCACGACACATTTTGTCCAAGATGGGTCACTTCACCTCCCCCCAAAATCGAATTTCCTCACTTACAACACTTGTACTTGGGGCACCACGTTGCCTCCATACTTGTCTTTGTTCGTGTCGATTTTCGTCATGAGATACCATCTTTTACTCATGTTTTCATGGTCCCCCATGGGACCTTTACTATGTGGCAGCACCATCGAGTCACCCTTGTTTAGAGCATCCAAATTGAGTCATCATCACGTTCCTAGAGTCTATCCCAAGTCCCTTTGTACCTCGCTATAGTCCTCCCTCCTTCATTGCTTGGTCTCTCTTGTACCACATTATGGCCATCAGTCCCACCGTCCCCTATCCCTATGATACCGTGTCGCTTGCCGCCATGTCATTCATGCCCTTTATGTCGCCTAGCAAGGGAAGCCGTCCATTCGCTACTTCCGATCCTCCATTCCATCATCATCATTGGTATTAGCTCGTTCATTACTCTACTATTTTCTCTCATGCCTTAGTTGAGGATCTCCTCATCGCTTCACCTATGGTGGACCTCCCTTTTGTCGACATCTTATCCATTCTAGAAGACGTGTCTAGAGGGTAGTGTACCTGGGTTCCGCCTTCCTCTCTTGCTCTGCCTCTGACGCAAAGGATCTCTCATTTCCATTTGACTTGATTTTTTCTCCACTTCAGCTCCTTTCAGCATGATCGAGATCCATATGCTTGATGGTCCAGTGATGCAGCAGCAGCTCTTGATGATGCCCGGGTGTGTGTGAGATGTCTCAGCCCTCATGAGGGGGTGGCCCTGCAGGTAGCCCCCCACATGCCCGGATGACCTCTTCATTCCAGCCTTCGATGCAGCTCCATATATTTGATGATGTCGGCCTTAGCCGCTTGCAGCGCCTCTTTGATTTGCATGTATCAGTCAGATTTTGTGAGCCCTTCCCCGCTTGTAGGGGGCATTTGGGTTGTATTTGTATCTCATGTACTCAGATATTATTGTATAAGTCCTGGCTGTTATCCTAGGCACAACATGTATATGGGATCCCTCATTGTATTTCTATCTGGCTCATGTTTATGCCGGCTGTACTTTATGGTTCGGTCCCTTGTTTACTGGACACACTATTCTTTTTTACTTTGTCTCGGCAGACATAGGTATGCCTCCCCCGCCGCCTTTAGCACAGGTACCCTCTCATAAAAAGGGACTTGTTGCACCTGTAAGTCTCGTCTCCTCAGGCTCTAGTTCTTTAGCACATTAGTCTACCTCACATTTCTCTCTCTGACTTCCCTTTTGATGTCTGGTGATTGAGTTCTTACAACGTACTTCGGTCATACGATTTGCTCCTAACACTCGCACGCTGGGGGGAAATCTGTTACACCATTTTTTGGTCATCTAACCTACTACCATTATATGGACCCAAGTACACCATGTAAGACCAATTTTACCCTAAGTAAAATTGCTTTCACTATGTAAAATAACTTAATAAAACACATTTATTAGGTTTTTTATGGTCTAAACAGGAAACCCCAAAAGGAAATATTAAAAAAACCTATATTTGTTTGATTTTCCTCAAGGAATAATTTTTTTTTCTAAATTATGCTATTTCTATTATGGAAACATAGTATTACAAAACTGCCACAGTTCAGCTGTGTGAGCCTGAGACTGGGCTTGATGTCCATGCTTTAACAGAGTGAAGAACTGCCCTGTATGGGAAACCAGTTCTGTTAAGAGTGACTGTACCGCCCTTGCCAGGGAAACCGATGCATAGTCCATTACATACATTGATAGAGAACAAAAAATCTTCAGT
Organism: Pinus albicaulis; assembly: GCA_034641835.2. NCBI lineage: Eukaryota > Viridiplantae > Streptophyta > Pinopsida > Pinales > Pinaceae > Pinus > Pinus albicaulis. The sequence continues at coordinate 65,441 of JAXQQM020083408.1, read as the reverse complement.
AGCATGCAGCTTCTGCTGCTGTAGACAACCAAAGTAACAATGCATCTTTCAAAACTAGAGGAATTCAAAAACCATGAAGAAACTAGGCTAACCGAAGTCAGTGCTTGTGGGTTGGTGACGGTGGTTCCTCCACGATGCGACACCCATACTTGTCCTCGGATTCTTCAGCTTTTTCTTCCTGGTCACCCTTAGCACCTGCGCCTTCATTCTGGACTCCTTCAGTGCCCGTAGGCATTGCATCCACCTGCATTAAGAATTGGCCTGTGGGGGGAGGGGCATAAGAGGGGGGAGCAACCTGGGGTTCAGGGGGAAACGCAACAGGGGCAGGGCACAAACCAAGAGGGGAGGGAGGAGGCGCCGACAAGGTAGGAGGAGGGAGAGTCGATTCCTCACTTATGGAAACAGTAATATGGACAATAACAATGGGACGATCATACAAGCAGTCGAAGCGGAGCTCCGCCCTCTGCGAAGTTTGTCTCAGGATACAACTACTCGAAGGGCGAGGCGCAGTGGAGAAAAGTAGAGAGGGATGCGAAGGGGTCTGGAATTCATGAGCAGAAATAGGAGAATCTTCACTTCCCCCGTGGGATCGGGTGGCATGGCCCTGTCGCCCCTCAGCGCCTTCAGAAGAGGTCGCTTCACCTCTACTGCGAGAGGGTCTCGAGCTTGCAGGCCTACCATAGGTAGAGCCACGACGGCAGTGCATTCTATGTCGGAGCCTTGGCATGGCAGAGTCGACAGTCAACAAAGTCCTGGAACAATTTGTGTAAGAAGGGGCAGAAATGAAATCACTTTGAGAACCAAGATGAGCTTACAGATTAGCAATGGTGGAGCAGTAAGCACTGTGAGAGAAATGAGAGCCCGGCATGGTTCAAAACATCTGAGCAGAGAGCAACGCTGCCCTGTCTGTGTGCGAGCGCTGGCCTCTGCACAAGCTTCAGGGCAGACGCTGCAGAGAAGATCCACAGAGCAACCGGCAGGGCAAGAATGTTCCGGATATCTGGAGGTGAAGTCCATAATGAACTGTCGGAGCAGATCGAGGCGAGGAGAATGCCGGTGATGGAGCATTAATGCTTCGGAGGCTGGCATATTAATTTGCATATTAATGGAGTCGCAGGAGGCCAGTTGGCTCTCCCATGCGAGGCTCCTTGGGAGGTGCCCAGGGACTGATGTCCCGTCAATCCAACGAGCCATCCACATCCGGAACTCAAGGAATAATTAATTAAACAATAATTTAATTATTATTCCTGGTCATGTTTAACCCAAAACAAAGAAATTAATTAGATAAATCATTATTTATCTTATTATTTTCTAGGAATAATTATTTAAATCTTATTTAAATAATATTCCTTGTTAAATATGACTAAATCACCCATAAATAATTAAATAAATCATTATTTATTTGATTATCTTTCAACCACTTCCTTAAAATGATAAATAAATCATTTATTTATTTATTATTCACAAATAAAGGGATTTGACCCAAGTCAAATACTTTTTCCCTCCAACAAATATAAAATATTCCATAAAAGGTGGATCTAGATTTAGTTAATGTTATTTTAATCATGCACCAAGATCTAGAATAACCCAATATTTTGTTATAAATAGGAGGGTTTCTCCTACCATTCTTCACCTTTTGTTGCCTATTAGATCACTCTGGATCTATACTCTTGGTCTGACTTTGAGCCATTATCATTGTCATATTTTTCATTATTTGCTGTGTGAGCTCCCTTTGAGTTCTATCTTTGTCTGGGTTTTCTACACCAACAGGAGAGAGAAATGCTAGATCTGAAGTGCTGAGGACTTCCAAGAACCCATCCCATTGAGGAGAATTGGAAACACCTTCTTGTTTTCCTCCCAGGTGCCCTTAATACAAAGATTCTTTCAAAAAATATTGTTCTTGTCTTGTTTATTGGATGTATGGAGCAAAACCTTATTTTTACTGCTTAATGTCTTTCTATGCATAGATCTAGTTTTTTGCAGCACTTGTCTTGATCAACTAACTACAGATTTGAAGATATTGGCAGCCATATTTGATGTTAGGGCTATAAGTTATGCGTAGCTAAAGTGGTCTTTTTTCGTACACTTCGACAAAAGATTCATACTAACATGAGGGACACAAAACCTAGCAATAATGTGATTGAACATGAAATGAGCAGCTGTATTACCATCAACGGTAAGTGTAGGCATTACTTCAGCCCATTTGGTGAAGTAGTCCATGGCTAAAATAATATAAGCATGCCCCCCGGTCAAGTGAGGGTTACATGTCATAAAGTCGATACCCCACTTCGCAAAGGGACCAATGGTAATGATAGGATGGATAGGAATGGGTGGTGCACACAAATTATGTTGATAAATTTGGCAATCATGACATTTACGAACTGCGACAATACAGTCTTTGAAAAAAGAAGACCAAAAATAACCAACACGAAGAATCTTCTGTGCAGTAGCATAACCAGATATGTGACCTCCACAGGTGCCACTGTGACAATAATTTAGATCTTTCTCGGCTTCCTCGAGAGTCAAACATCGCCGGAGTATGGAATTGACCCTAATACGATAGAGAGTATCTCCAACTATACGATAAGGTTGCGACTGATGGCGGATGCGTCGGAAGGCATCCTTCGTCAACTCAGATCTAAAAGATGAAGTTTGGAGATAGAGGATGATATCACTGTACCATGGATCAAGGGTGCTAATCAAGAAAAGCGAATCATCTAGAATGACGTCCTCAGAACGAGAAGGAGCAGAGTCAGAAGGGAGAGAACAAAGTAAATAAAAAAAGACCAATGATTTCTTAGATTTGGTAGCAGTAAAGTCCAAATCAAACTCTTGGAGGATGACAATCCACTTTGAGTATTTTCCCCCCATTGTTGAGACAATATGTAGGTCATGGGGTTGCATTTAGAAATCATCGTCACTGTACGCAAAAGAATATAATGAAGAAAATGTTGAACGTATTGAACAACGGCCAACACTAACTTCTGACGTGGGCATAACGCGTTTCGGGGTCGAGAAGGTTATGAGACAAGTAATAAATATCATGCTCATGACCATTATCATCGTCTTGTACCAAAACCATGGAAATCGTGCTAAAAGCAACAGCTAATTAAAGGGAAAAATCACAATGATAATCTGGAGGGCAGAGGAGAGGAGCATTGACCAACAATGTTTTCAATGCATTGAAATATTTCTGAGCGATCTTATCCCAGTAAAAAGGAACACTCTACTTTAACAATCGTGTGAATCCTTTAGCTACTTCGGCATAGTTAGGTATAAAACGACGAAGAAAATTAGATTTCCCTTGTAAATTCTGCAACTGATGCAATGAGGAAGGCGAGAGAAGATTGATAATAGCCTCAACCTTGAGAGGATCCAGGTGAATCCCATATTTGGTAACGATAAACCCCAAAAGTCTACTAGAATCGACATAGAAGACACACTTGTGCAGATTAAGCCGAATGTTATAGTGCCTATAGTGAAGAAAAATTTGACAAAGATGGTCAGGATGATCCCTACGCTTAGCTGAATGAGCCAGAAGGTCATCTATATAAGGTTGAACGATGTGACGAATATCATGAAAGGCATAAGACATTGCACGCTGAAATGTGGCCCTGACATTCTTCAAACCAAAGGGAAGCTTATTATATGCAAATGTACCCCAAGGACAGATGAAGGCAGTCTTGTGTTGATCAGTCGGGAGAATATTAATTTGATTATAACCCGAAAAACTGTCCATAAGGGAAAATATCTCACTCCCAACACAGTCGTCAATGATTTGATCGATGAAAGTAGTAGTATAATTATCCTTAGGAAAATCTCGATTGATATCACGATAGTCAACACAGACATGAATAGTGCTCTATTTCTTGTCTATGGGAATAATATTAGAAACCCATTATGTCAAGGGAATCAGATAAATGAAACCAACTTTGAGAAGTTTTTCCACTTCGGCTTTAATGGCAGCAACTTTCCTAGGATGCACCAGACGAAGATGCTGACGAATAGGTTTCGAACTGAGGTAGGTAGGAATCTCATGTACCACGATGCTAGGATTAATGCCAGGGATTTCTTCGTAGGACCATGCAAAGACATCACAAAATTCATGAAAAAGGATAGTATAAACTTGTACTTCATCCAAAGAACGAGTAACCCCAATATGGATGTTCTCAAATATTCTCGGTTTAATGGAAATATCGATAGGCATCGTCTGAGTGATGTTACTCAAGTTACCTTCCAAAAATTCTTCGTGGACTTGAACAGGTGTTTGAAGTGGAGGAGAAGGAACCTGAGAGGAAAAATGCTCAAGACAGGTAAACATGGCTCCGAGGATTGGTAGAAACGAGGAACGATGATGACCATTGTCCCACGGTAGATCGTCGAGAGACAAGGTTTCCATGATAGCTTCATCAGAAGGAAACACTTCTTTCAAAGGATCTGGTGAATAAAAATCACCAAGCCAAGGGGATTGAGAATAGATGTCAAGAGTCATGCTTGAAGGAGTAGAATCAAAGGATGGGGTGTTCGATGCAACAATGATTTCACAATAATCAATTTCAATCGGACTCAACGGCATCGAATCCATGAACGAATCGATCTGTTCAGGAGAAGGGATAACCTAGTGGTCATCAGTTCGAGAAATCATGTTGACCTAAACAGTATTCGGTGGTGGAAGAGGGAAAACACCCATGAGGACAGGATCTTTGAAAAGGCCTATTCCTACGCTCTATTAGGGAGTAGGAACCTTGTCCACATACAGAAAATTGTTCTTGGAAGAAGAGGTGAAAAAAGAAAATTGATGAACAGTAATAATCTTTCCTTCGTGTGGGAACTTCAAAACATGAAAGAGAGTGGACAGAACGCACATCATGGCATGAGACCAACTGCGACTGAGGAGAAGATTATAATTTAGTTTTGCAGCAACGACGTCAACCTCGACATTGACTATCTTCCCTTCTAACATGATTGGTAAACTAGCGAGAACACCAAGAGGTTTAGATTCTCTTCCATCAAATGCTTCAAGGGCATTGGGTGATGAGGTAAGAGCTGGAGAACCAATGGATTTCCAACAAGTAGATGACATAACACAGGTAGATGCACCCTTTTCCATGACGACCCAGTGAATATTCAAACCATTTATACCAACCTGAATGATGAGCGCAATTTGGTGCGGGAGTCACAGGACAAAATTCTCTAAATCGAAAGCAAGCAAGGTAGTATTGGCAGGATCAATCCCACCTATGGATGATAGCAAAGCCTTCTATTGCACAGGACAAATCTGAAGTACTTCTAATGCAGACATTGTGGACAACGCCTGAGCCAAATCCTCAACAATACTGTAATGCTGAGCGGCATGGGCGTTGGGATTGTACGAAGACTTGTGGAGCACACCTTTGGAAGATGGTCACACAACGGATTCGATGCTAGGTCATTCAATATCAAGAGGGATAGAAATAGGAGGAGGAGGAGGACCATCAGTGATCCCTTTCCCTGCTTCTTGATGGGAACCATAATAATCTTTTGATCTAGTAGTAATAGAAACGGGTGCAGAACTGTTCATCATAAACACTTGTGAACCAAATGGAGCAGAGGACTGAGGGTGCTCTACCATCTAAGTGTTCTGAGGGAAATGTACTTTAAGAATGGTCGGAGCTCCTTGGGTGCCTTTGAGAAATCGACTCACTTCAGACCATTGAGGAGAGTCTTTGGTGAAGTTCTCATCATCACAAATAAAACAAGGATACTTCGGTTTGCGTGGAGAACTATCAGCAGAACGAGGTTTTGGAGAATCCTGTTTTGGGGCATTGGCTTTGGCCTTACATTTACCCTTCTTCTTACCTTTGGAAGTGTTATCTGTAGGATTTTGCTAAACAACATTCACTTTTGTGGGTGTGCCATAATTCGAAGTTGACTGAGAAGCTACATTATTGGAAGAAGTAGACTTCTGCTTTCGAGAGTTAGATGAAGGAGACTTCTGAGAAGTCTGTGATATAGAACCAATAATACCATCAACGAATGGAGTTGCTGGCAGTTTAGAAGTTCCAGGTCGAGGAGCATCAAGCAAGATATCATACAATGTGCCAGACTGAGAGTACACGAGATCAAGGTACTAGGCATAAGCAATGGATTATTCCTCAGTTACACATGCCCCCATAGAAATGTCTTTGGAAATCTAATTGAAAAAGGAGGTAGTGAACCAATGAGTCAGAATCTGATCAGGTATCTCAAATTTGATCATGCGATGAAGATGCCGCCACTCATGAATATGATCCGAGATATGATTAGCTCAATCCTATTTCAATGAAGTGAGGAGATGCGTCCCAGTCTCATAGCAGATCGATAACTGAAAATTTGTAAGGAATGTCATGGCCAAAGAATTGAAATCTTGGAAAAATCCACGAGACAGCTCAATGTACCACTTTGCAGTGGCACCAGTAAGAGTTCGTTGGAAAAGACGGAGACAAATAGAATTGCCAACCCCCAAGAGTTAGAAGAACACCAAAAGTGGTAAGTCATCACATGAATTTGGGGGTCTTCACCAGGTTTACCCTTAAATTTAGGACAATCACCAGGAATCTTGGTCAAAATTGGAGGCCAATATGGATTATGAAGAATAGGATCATTTGTCAACTTCGACACATCGGGTAATTCAAATGTAGCAAGAAATGGTAACTGAGTATTGAAAGTCATCAGAGGTCTTTGATAAGGACCTGTATGTACATTCCACCCAGTCCGAGTGGGATTTTGTCCCCATATGCTCTATCCCAAAGGATTCAGATCATAGGGATTAAAAACAGGATAATTTGGTTGATACTGGGATTGAGGACCAGGATATTGAGTTGAGGTAGAACACTGAGGTCCTTGCTGAGTAGCATAAGGATTCTTCTATGGAATGTAAGTATGACTTTGAGGTTGCTGATACACAGGTTGATTTTGAGGGTAAGGAATCTGAGGTACACCATATACTGGTTGATTTTGAGGGTATGGAATTTTGGGTGCGCTATATACCGGTTGATAGGAAACTTGAGGGTAATAGATTCCCTACGGTTGCACAATTTGACCTTGAGGAGTAGGTTGAGCAGGCTTCTGAGTAGGGTAAATAGGTAAAACCGACTGCGGAAACGAAAGAATCTGCTGGTGGGTAGGTTGCAACGGTTGCTGAGCTGGTTGAACCGACTGTTGAAATGGTTGTTGAGGGCCACTAGGTTGACCTTGTTGGAAAGGTTGGCCTGATGGTTGTGACGGACCAAGTTGTCCCTGATGACCAGGTTGACCTGGAGAAGGACCAAGGGGTTGTCCTGGTTGCACAATATTTGGGCCATACTCAATGTGCAGCTGTGATTGAGGTGCAACAGGTTGTCCTTGTGACAGATAAATTTCCCCCCAAGGACCAAAAGATGATATGGGTTATTCAGAGGTTGACCTAAGGGACCAAATGGTTTTCCATGTTGGACCAAAGGTTGTCCTTGTAAAGGTTGGCCTTTTGGACCGTATGGTTGTCCCTATGGACTAGAAGCAGGGCCCTGCTACGCTAAAGGTTGTCCCTGAGAGGGTTTTCCTTGTAAGCCAGAGGGTTGCACAGGCAGAGTAGGTCCCAGTTGAGTAACAATCCGATAAGGATCATAAAAAACCTGATAAGGATCAACAAGAGGCAAATAGACTGGATTCCCATACACATCATAATGGTGTGGATAAATATATACAAGATTACCAACAAAATCATAGTGATGGAATCGAGGATTATTAGGAGCCTGAGACTGCTGGGAACCATGAGAATTATGCTACTGAACAACCAACAAACATTCTTGAAAATTAATACCACCAGGAATCACAGAAGTAGTGGAAACTGAACTAAAAGCCACACAAATCGTTGGTTGAACTGGAACATATGTGACAGTAACTAACGAACCAGGAGTTGAAGGTGATAGCCCCAACGAAGGTAGGAGCGAACTTAGAGGAGCAGTTACTGCACTGGATTGCGCAATGGAAGCAATGCCAGACATAATCTGACTCAGAGATTTATATCGAAGTGGAAGTGAGACCAACAATGGTGAATATTGGGTGGAGGCACAAGAGAGATATTTGGGAAAGAGTTGATATTATCCTGTGGAAACAGGAATTCCTTCACTGCCAACAGAACTGGAGGAGTCTATATCTAAGTCCAATGTAATATCTTCGAAAATACTACGGGGACTAGGAGGTACCGCAGCAGCAACAAAAGGTGATCCAGATGTAATAGGAGGAAATTCCCCTTCTTCCCCAAAACCAGACCAAGCTTTTGAAGGAAGCCAATTGAATTCAACCAGTTCGTCAAGCGGAGATCAAGTAGCAGGGGGTTGGATAGACGGAAGAATAGGCTGCAAGAACTTGACATATATAGTGGATTGAGGGGTTTCAAAAGAAGCATCTGAAAAATAAACACTACTAGGAGGCAGTGAGGGCGATGAAACTGGATGTTCCGCCACTTTAACTGTAAATCAGAACAGGAAGGAAAAGAGAGAACCAATCAAAGGTACCAAAATCAAGAACCAAGGAAATAAATTAGACCAAGTAACAAAATTTTAATGGGCGTGTAATCATAGGTGATTAATTTTATAACGTTGAAACCAAAATTCATTGTTTCATGTTTTAAGAGTCGAGAAACCAGAAAAATATGACTCTAGTCACTTTCAATTTGAAACAAGAATGAAAGGAAAAGTGCTCAATGATCTCTTCTCTTGTTTAAAGAGTCACGAAAAGGTCGAAATGACTTCTCAGGAAATCTAAGAAAGAGGGTGTACCAGGTTTCCATGAACTGCCATATACACCTTGGTGATCAAATGAAACAAAAATGACCAAGGAATTAACGTATGTGCAGGTAGTCTCCCCGAATGCTGTGTTCGGTGTATCATGGTTACAAGACAGTAGATTCAACTTCCTATGGATAAAATTATTACAACCTAGAGGGGTCTCCCTTTATATATGCGACGGTACGGGGAGCACAAATCCTTACAAGCGTTTTCTGAAGCCAAAAGGTGAGTGACAGCTACTAGGTTTTAAGACGTTGGAACACTTCTCTAGCCTAGACCACTAGAAATGTTTCGTTAGGTTCCAATGTTTCCTTAGGTTCATTGAGTAAATTTTAAAGTTAATCTTGAATTATGTTTCAATTTCAGGCCCTATCGAATGTGGAGCTCAAATTCCTAGATGCAAACTATATGAAAATGAACATCATTTCAATTCGATGAATGCTAGTTATAAGAAGGATAGAAATATTTCAAACAAGAAAGATAAAAAAATATGCAAAGAAACTTCTAATGCCCTTAATGCAATTAATCGAAAACAAAATTCCTTCCTAGATTGACAAATGCTAGTTATGTAAAGGAATGTTTCACTTTCGATGCATTAAAAGAATGCAAAGATATTTTTTAATTTTTTGAATTTTTAATGAAATGAAGCACATATTGTGCTAATTCAATGGAAAACAAAATAAACACTAGTTCGAGTTTTGTGAATGTAAGGTTTTGAAAGTGAATGACTTAACCAAAGTGAAGCAGACACAAAAACATGCAAGCTAATGGAGCAAACTTTCAATTGAAAAAGAGAGTTTCCCAAAGCGACCCAAAAAAGAAAAGTAATTGTTGCTCAAAGTATTGAAGAAGAAGGAAAAATAAAAAAATAAAGAGACCATTCAATCAAAAAAACAAAAAAATCAAGAAAAACTCAGTCTAATGACCCGAAACGAGACTGATAACAATCAAAGAGACTTGTTCTCGAACAGAAGGCTCGGTGTGCAGGAACACTCAGAAACCCTAAGGTTTTAAATGACACCGACAAGAAAATGGACAAATAAATGAGGGAAGCAAATCTACAATAGTCAACACAGTCTGCAAAGGCTTAAACACAGTAAAAAATAACCCAGAAGCAAGGAAAAATGACCAAAATACGCATTAGGTAGGTCAAACCAAAACCTACAGGGGTTGGCACGTTTGTAAGGCTGTAATCCACGCCATATGGAGGTTGGCGCGATTGCTAAAAGAGAAACATGTGCCAATCAGCGTGAATGTCCAGAGAAAAAATGTGTTAAGCTAGATACCTATGGAAAAAAGAGGAAAAAACCCTAACCTAATGAGAAGAGGTCAACCTTAACACTCTGGAGGTGAATAGAGGATGGAAACTCGACAAACAAACTAGAAAAAGATAGATAACTAAACCAATAATTGAAACCAACCCAACAGCATGACACGAAAAACTCGCACTGATCCCCAGTGGAGTCGCCAATTTTTTATGAAGGTAAATCCTCTCTACAGACAGAGATGATCCCTCTAGCCCTAGGGTGGGTCTAGTAACAAAAGGACACACTAAAGTGTTTCTTCCTAGTTAATGAACGAACAAAAGACATGGTATATTGACCTACCTTGAATCCAATGCTGTCGATGTTGCAGAAAGAGTAGTGACCTCTCGCTCCTTTCTTGGAAAATCAAGATCCATTCGCTGTCACGCTTAGATACCTACACATAGGACAAAGAACAAGAACAACATATGACATAATAGTTTCACTCACAACTATTAGCCAGTCAAGGAGGGCTAAACATATCACATCAAATAAACATCATAGCACAATAGTGGAACCAAAACAGTAGTCATGTATATTAATGAGTAGAAGGAAGAGTACAACCAATGCTTTGACGTCGTAGTCTCCTCCAGCGGGGTTCAGACGAAGCGCATCTCAAATGTTGGTCAGGGAATTCAGACTCAAGCTCTCTTAGAAGTCATCGACTCTAGCTCTCTCAACACAATATTTATTACTTTATCTTCTCTAACAACTTAGCTATAGTATAATTCTCCTAGTTCAGCTCTTCAACCGTTGAACTATTTTGCTATAATGTGTTCAAATAGCTTCTACTAAAAAATATAGTTTCTTATATAGAGGAAAGGGAGGAGGTTGGGATCCCTACAAAGGTGGGAAGGAGTCCTATCCTTTAGGAGAGTTCCAAGGGAGGGGGAAATTGCTAACTAAATGAAGGAGTCCATGGTTGTTTCAGTTCAACCACTCCCAATGACTCATCCCCGAGGTGGTTGGAATGGAACCTTCACCTCTATTTTAAAAAAAAATTCCATAAACATCTTGGCACGGGTGTCTAGCTGGAACAGAGTGCCAACTGGTGCAGGCTCAGTGTTAAATTTCTTGGTAGGTGCAAGGGTGTAACAGGATACTCATGCGAAGGAAAAAATAGGGATTTTCATAGCTCTGCTTAGGGAAATGTCAACAAGAAGAATGTTGCTTTCATCAAAAGGGATGTAAGGATGATATTTGAAAAGCATGACACTACTTATTGGTCACAGAAAAAACCCTCCAATGTGCGAGTTTGGGATTGTATGGATAGTGACAAAATGCTGTGTAACACAAGCGCAATGGGATTAGTGTGGTATCTTGATAGGGGCGCTTCCTTCCACATGACGGGAGACAAGGAGTTGTTTAGTGACTTGGAGGAGAAAGATCTCCAAATGCATATAGAGATGGGCGATGATGGTAGATACAGTGTGACCGGAATTGGAACCATTACATTTGAGAGGGAGTCAGGTAAACCATTTCTGTTGAAAGATGTTATGCATGTTCCAAGTCTAAAGATAAACTTGGTCTCGGTTGCTATGTTGGAGGACAAAGGTTATGAAGTTGTTTTTAGCAAGGGAAAATATTTCTTGCGACATAAAACAACGGGTCAAACCAAGAGGATAGGGATTCGAGTTAAGAATTTATACAAGCTCGAGGTATATGGCTGCACTTCAATGATGGGAAAAGTAGAAGAAGTGGTGAGCTGGGATGAGGGAAAATTATGGCATAGGATATTGGCCATCTTCACCATGACGCCTTGAAGATTTTGCAGCAAATTTGTACTGGACTTCCCAAGGGTACTCTTACGTAGTCAGATTAGTGTAAGGGATGTACTATGGGTAAGTTTGTGAAGACCACCTTTTATGAGAAGGAGAACCATGCTTCGGTGATCATGGAGAGAATTCACACAGACATGTGTGGAACTTTCTCGGTTTCTTCAACAACAAAACATAGGTATTATGTTATATTTGTTGATGAATATTCTCATAGATGCTGAATCTTCTTCATGCAGAAGAAGAGCAAAACATTCTCAAATTTCTGTGAATTTAAAGCATTGGTGGAGAAGGAGTTGGGGAAGCAAGTGAAGGCTTTACAGAGCGATAATGGTGGTGAATATATCTCGAACGAATTCAAATAATTTTGTAGCAAAGAAGGAATTCGAAGAGAACTCATAGTGCCTCATAACCCACAGAAGAATGGGGTCGCGAAGAGGAAGAACAGAACAATCGTGGGTGTTGCACGAGCTATGCTACATGACTAGGGCCTACCGATGCACTTGTGGGCAGAAGCATGCAACACTGCGGTTTATGTGCAAAACCATTGTCCTCATAAAGTATTCAACATGAGTAAACCTGAAGAAGCTTTTACTGGTAAGAAGCCTGATATTTCTCATTTGAAGATTTTTGGCTCATCTGTTTACATTCATGTGACAAAGGACGCTAGGAAGAAGCTGGAGCCAACTACAGAAGTTGGGATATTTGTGGGGTACATAGAAACACCCATAATTATCGTGTGTATTTGCCAAAAATTCGGATGAATGTGGTGCGACGAGATATAAAATTCAATGAGGTGAAAGCCATGAAGTTGTCGCTTGACAGGGAGCTACACTTGCATGCAGAGGAGGAGCTACTTGTTCCCAAAGATGAGCCTCTAGATGTGGATCAGCCATAGGAGGAGATTCATGGAGTGGAGGAGTCCACTCATGCAGAACCAAACATCAGAACAGGAAGAAAGCGTACCACAGAAGCTGAGAGATTGAAGCTTGATGCAACACAGAATGTAGGAGTCCCTACATCACAGTGCAGACAGAGAAAGTCACCTGACTGATTTACTGGATACATGGCTCTTATGAGCAAGTGTATCATGAAAGAGCCATCTTATTTTGAAGAAGAAGTGCAGGAGCCCACATGGGTAGATGCCATTGTGGAGGAGTATGACTCCATTGTCAGAAACAATTCTTGGGAGATTGTTCCAAGGCTGGTGGGTAAATTAGTGGTAGGTTCAATATGGATCTTCAAGGTAAAACAAGCTGCTAATGGGAGTGTCAAGAAGCATAAGACAAGATTTGTTGCCCGAGGCTTCTCGCAGCTCGAGGGGATTGATTATGAAGAAACCTTTGCACTTGTCACACGGTATTCTTCCATAAGGACCATCCTTGATCCCTCGGCGCAGATGGGTTGGCACATTCATCAGATGGATGTGAAGACTGTGTTCCTTAATGGGATCATTAAGGAATAAGTGTACATTGAGCAGCCTGGAGGATTTGAGATCTTCAGTAGTGAGTCGCATGTGTGCAGACTTAAAAGAGTGATGTATGGGCTGAAGCAAGCACCACGTGCTTGGTGCACTCGGATCAATAGCTATTTCACCGGACTTGGCTTCACCAAGAGTGAGGCGGATGCAAACCTGTACCAAATTGTGGTAGAGGGTAAGATTTTAATCATTGTTCTTTATGTTGATGATTTAATACTAACGAGTGATGAGCAGTTGATACACTCATGCAAGGCAGATCTTGAAAAGGAGTTTGAGATGAAGGATTTAGGCCTCCTTCATTATTTCCTTGGATTGGAAATATGGCAGCGAGAAGGTGAACTGTTTGTGTCTCAAGGAAAGTATGCTCGGGAGATACTTGCTAAGTTTCACATGGAGGACTGCAAGCCCATGGAAACTCCTCTTCAAGGAAATTGGATGAAAGAGGATGATACATTGACAGGGGTAGTGGATGCCACTATTTATCGACAGTTGGTGGGTTCACTCATGTATTTAGTTAATACAAGACTGGAGATATGTTATGCGCTGAACCAACTTAGTCAAGTGATGTTTAAGCCTACCAAGTTCTTTTGGAAGGCAAGCAAGCATGTCCTGAGGTATCTCAGGGGAACATCTGACTATGGCTTATGGTACAGATAGACGGATGAGGTGAAGTTGCATGGCTTCACAGATGCAAATTGGGCAGGAAACCCAATAGACAGAAAGAGAACATTAGGAGGGGTTTTTAGTATCGTACCTACAATAGTTTCTTGGTAGAACAGGAAACAAAGATCCGTGGCACTCAATTCAGCGGAAGTAGAATACATGGTAGCAATTCAAGCTGCATGTGAGGTTATCTGGATGAGGAAGATCCTGGTCGGTTTGTTCGGTTCTCATTTAGATCCTATAGTGATACATTGTGATAATCAGAGTTGCATTAAACTCTCGATTAATCCTGTGTTTCATGATAGATCTAAACATATTGATATCCGGTATCATCATATCAGAGATTATGTGCAGCGAAAGATCATGTTGCTTCAGTAGATTCCTACGGAAGATCAGGATGTAGATATTCTAACGAAGGTGCTAAGCAAGAGCAAATTCAAATGACATAGAGGTAGGATCGGGGTGAAGGATAATCCCTATCTTGTTAACAAGGAGTGTTGAGATTCAAAAAGATGATGAGCTTAGTGAAAAGTAAGCACCTTCACTAAGTGGGGCCTGCGGGCTATTTTTGTGTGTATGTCTATTTTTAGACATGGTGAGCATATTCTATAAGTTGCAGGATGCTATTTGTAGATGGTTGATCAAATGTGGAAAATAGATGAAATTATATTTTTAGAATATTGGGCGAAGTCTATTTATATATCGTCAATCTAAAAATAGGTGCATGTCAATTATTATTAGCCCTTAATAATAATCCGACAATAAATATCAACTTATTCTCTTGGAGCACTTTATTTCAGTAAACAGATTTGGAAAATCAGTGGGTTGAAGGAATTACGCATTTCCTAGGGTTATTGGTGGCTCATGCATGGAGGACTCAGTTAGAATTGAAGTGGCAAAGTTATGACATAGTTGGAAGAGTAGTTATAGGAGTTGTTATTTAGTTAAACTCAGTTGAGCTAGTTATATCTAGTCTAACTAAAAGATACACTAGTGAGAGTTTAGTAAATTAATTATATAATTAATTCATAACTAGAGAATCACTTACAATTGAACAAATACATCAGTTAACTACTTGCATGTCAGTTCCAGTGGAGACCTAGTAGAGAGATAGGTGAAAGGGTGAGATGGACTATCTGTTTTGACTATAGTGATGCATTCAATGCATCTGACACACATTGGAGATGCCAATGAGGATTGCGTAGTCAAGGCAAGGCCAGTTCGAATTCATTCAGGGGTCTTCTTCAATAGGGATTTGGTAGTGGAGGCAGGCTGTCAGGAGGCAAGAAATTGGTGCATGGAGATGCAAATTTCTACATGACAGTGTGTAATTATTGTTGATTGTACTGAGAGCTTGATGCACTAATATTTTTATCAGATTATTACATGATCCATTGATATACATAATATACGATAGTTGGGGTTTTTAGCTTTAAGCTTTCCCATTAAACAACTGTGTTTATGTGTGATTGATTTTCTTCACATGTGTTTGCAATTGGCGATTTAATTTCCACAAAGAATTAAGTGGAAGGATTTTGTATTTAACATAATATTAATTTGTTAGATCAGGAGAGTCCGGTAATACATCAGTATTAATAAATTTATACATGCTCTATCCTTGGGCACACGGGCTACTATAGAAAGTTCATTCAACGGTGTGCACTAATCACGGCGCCCATGGAGAAGTTGCTAAAGGACATTTCATTTTTTTGGGATGTCAGAAGAGTTTTGAGCTACTCAAGGAAAAGATGGTCTCTGCACCTATCCTCATATTTATTGATTAGGAAAAGGTTTTTCATGTCCATTTCAATGCTTTAGGGATCGCTCTGGGAGTTGTCCTTACGCAGCCTAGGGAAGGGGACATTGACCACCTGATTGCATTTTCTAGTATAAAATTCTCTAGTGTGGAGCGTAACTACTCCACTACTGAGCGCGAGGGGCTGGCCATGGTATATGCCCTACAGAAATACCAACATTATCTGTTGGGGGGGAACCTAAATATTTTCACGGACCACTCGGATTTGAAGTACCTAGTGAATAAGCTTGTGTTGGGGGGGAAATTTTTCTGATGGCTACTGCTATTTCAAGGATATGAATTTGAGATCATCATGAAGCCAGGGAAACTAAATTCTAGGCTAGACCACTTATCCCAAATCGAGATTGGTGAGGAACTGACCAACCTAGAAGAAGGACTACCCGATGCACATCTATTTTCTATTAAGGTGGCTGATGCGCACTTCATCGACATCATTCACTTCTTAACTACAGGGATGGCACCTGAAGAATATTCGGTACAACAGAAAAAAGAGCTGGTAACTGGTGCAACAGACTTTAACATCATAGTAGGCCACTTGTATAAGCTAGGCGATGATGAGGTACTGTGAAGATACGTTCTGGAGCATGATCAACATATTCGAAAAAAGATCTTTTCAGAGGGAGAATTGGTCCTGCTATACGATAACCAGTTTGTGAAGCACCTGGGGAAGTTCCGTCAACACTGGCTAGGTCCCTATATGGTAAAGGAAATCACTAATGGAGGAGCTGTCTGGTTAGCCACACTGCGTGGTGACATTGTACCAGGGTATGTTAATGGCAGGCGACTCAAACCGTACTGGATCAAATGACTATATGGCTGACATATCTATATTGGGCGGCATACGCGCAGGTAGGAGGAAAAATGTAGGCAAGCACGTTATACGCGCAGGGGTCAATCACAGGTTTGGACGCCCGGGGAGGTGCACTGGGAGCACAGGGGTCGATCACAGTTCTGGAAGGCTGAGGAGGTGCACTGGGAATGCAGGGGTAATACACAACTGCGAAAAATAGTCTTTGGAACAGTAAAAATGGGTAAAAAGTAATTTTTACCATTGAAAGGAGTGGGAATTTGGCAATTAATGAGGTGATCTCCGAAGATTTTTTACCTCTTACTTGATGGTAAGTTTTAGATAAGCCTCACCTAACTGTTGGTCACTATCCAAAGCTATAAAAGTAGGAAGGTAGATCAGAACTGGGTTCCGTGCATTCTGGATATCTTGTGCTTTGAAAAATTCTGTAACTATTGTGCTCTGTTAATGTCTAGGCGGGCTACCCCTTCTGATAGTAGAAATCCCAGATTTTTCTTCCAAGCAATAATGACCGCAACCAATCCGACTGAATCGTCACAGACTGTGGCCTCCACTGATGAAGTATTAGAGGTCACCCCTAAAGTTGAAGAGGTTGTGTCCACACCAACCAAGGGGAAGTAGGTTGAGACAAATAAGGGTAAAGGGAAAGGCCAGGAGCAAGGGCAGGGGAGGGCTACGAAATTGGCTAGAGGGAAGCCATGCACCTCCCCTCAGAATGTGAAGTCCCCCTTAACGGTGCCACAAACATGTTTTCCTAACCCAACGAAGAGGCCTCTCTCTGCTCAGGAAGAGGCCTGAATAAGATAATTTCAAATTGTGTAAAAAACTAAAAACAGACCTGTGGTACAAAAGAAACACAGTTTCGTAGCGCTTTTCATAGCACAGGGTTTTAGCTCCTTTATTCAACAATTTTCAATTTTTTTCTTTCATGATAGCCTTTATCTTCACTTTACACATTTCCACAAGAAGTTTCAAAACCAAACTCACAAAAATTCCTTCAAAATTTGCTATGAAAAATGATGAAATGACTGCTTCAGCAGTTTCGTAGCACATTTCATCAAATTTTCAATATTTGCGCTACGAAACTGCTATGTAAGCAGTTTTGTTGAATTTTTTAAAAAAATTTGTGATAAGGGGATAATAAAACTTAAGGACAATGATATTTTTTCAAAGCATACAACAAAATAACCCTAAAAATATATTCTTCATCAAATTTAACCTTCATTTTTCATCTCAGTTTGTCTTATATATTTGTTATTCTGTTTCACTACCTTTCAATTCTTCTTGACACTCTTTCAACTGTATCTGTAGATCTTCCACCTGGCTCTTTAGCTTTCTGTTGCTAGTTCTTAAATGAGTGTTGATAACTCTCATAAAATTTTCTTCCTTAATAGCTGGGACTGTCCATGTGAAGAATTGTTCTTCACTGCTTGGGATTTTTGGTCTAGAGGCTATTTGAACTTCCCAAACAACTTTCATTCTTTTGAATTTTTCTTTCTCAATGATATGTTTTCTGGTTCTTTTCTTCAACCTAGAAATCTCATGGTTTGCTGATATCAACTTCTCCTCTAGGTTTTGATGCTTTGTCATTTATTCTTGTGCTGTGACTACTTTGTTTTTTGCTTGCAATGCTATTAGCGAGGGGAGATCAATTACATCTTCAGGAAGTTTAGCTGTTTCATAGGTTTCTTCAACTTCTATGTTAAGTTCCTTGAGCCTTTTTGAATGTCTAGTCACAGGCTTCCTGGCTTGGAAAACAAATGCCATGTTTTTATCTTTAAACTCTAGCTTCTTTGTTGATTTTATCTTTTTTTGTTTTCTTTCATTTATTCCTATGAAATTAGCTTGTACTATGGGTGATTCTTCTATGTCTATTGCATGAAATATATCATCCAAGTTTCCTTTCAACCTTAGGCTGTCACTTGACCCTGAAACTAATGATTTTCCCTTTGTTGCTGTAGCTTGTCTCCTTGTTATTCTTTGAACTTCTTGCTTATCTGCTGCCTATTTTTGTTTAGTTTCTTTGCTACCATGTAACCTTTATTTTTCAGGTGAGGGAGTTTTTAGTGTCTTCTTTTCCTGGTTCTTCATTTTTTTTTTTGGGTTTCAATTTCACAAACCTCTTTGCCTTTGTAGCCACTGGTTGACTTGATTCTGTTGGTGGTGAGAGATTTCCCTTTATCTTAGTGTTTTTAGTTGGGGTTAGAGCTTCCATATCAAAACCACTCATAAAAAAAAGGAGGACCAGTCCCTATTTATTTTCTAAAGCTCATTCAAAACTAACAATTTAATCAACCCATGGTGAAACAGGGATGTTTCACAGCCATCATATTTCATTTGAAATTTGTCAGCCATTTTGGCAAGACTTCTATATAAGAAAAATGGTAAATCCAGTGATATCATACCTGTGAAATGTAACAACAATTTGAAGTGATAAGTGTATACTTTGTGGTACCTACCTTCGCATGTGAAGTATCTTTGGATATTGAACAAAATTTTGGCATAGTTATCTTTGATATAATTTCTGGGAATTGCATTGTTCAGGTCCATGTTTGCATATTGTGTTTCCATAAATATCTTGCATTCTTCCATATCAAACCTGAAGCCCTTAAACCAATATTCCTGACCTCTTGGTATTTTTGTTACCATAGCTATGATCTCATGCATGAATTCTATGTTTAACATTCTGACCTTTGTGCTTGTTCCATTGAAATGAAGTGAAAATTCTTTGGACACCTGAATATGCCGACCTTGTAACTTTTCACAGACTTTAAACAACCTATTTTCCTGAAAGCATCCATTAATGTTGAATATTTAGCTAAAACCCTCATACTTTCAGGTTCAAATCTCAAACAATGTCCTCCTCTGTGATTCTTTTTCTCTTCAGCCATGTTTTTTTTTTTTTTTTCGGAACCTATAGAACTGCCTCGCTTGAGAAAATGGAATAGCCTCGCTTGAATCTGCATGAACAACCTCGCTTGATTGAGTATGATGATAACCTTGGTATAGAACAACCACAAGCTTAACTCTAATGTTTAGAGTTTTAACAGTTGAGTGGGGGCAAAAAACGAGAATAATTGAACTAGACAATTTTTTCGAATTTGAAATCCCTTTTTACAACTGTATGAAACTCCTATCATGATGATGATGTATATGAAATGGGTAAGTAATTTGGATATGACCTCTCACTGACTCAACATAACGTTACCTTATCATTTCTTAACATATTTCTGACAAATCCTGGATTTCTTGACATGAAATCTAATAATCCGCGCTTTCGTAGCGCACATAGTGTATTTTTCACACTTTGCGCTACGAAAGTAGCAGTGCTTTCATAGCGTAAAACCCCTTTTTTGAACTGACTGCTACGAAATTGCGAATTTGTGGCTAATCAAAAAATTTCAAACTAAAAATAAATGACATGAGCTCTAGATGAAAGATATGACCTTTTTATCATGGAATGAATCTAAAGAAGTTTATTTGAACTGGAAAAATGACCTTTGAAACTGAATAAAATATGACCTACCCTTTATCAAGACAAAAGTGACTTTAGACCTACTTGAAACTATGACCAAAAATAGTGTAGACATACAATGTTTAAAAAAAAAAAATTGGGTGATAACAAATTACAAAAAAAATGAAATTAGACAAGAGTGGGCATGCAAGGCCTGAGAAAATAAAATCTCTGAAAAAATACCACCTGTAGAATTAATTTTGGTAACTCTTAAAGAATGAAAAATTTAGGCGGCTATTCGTAAGTCAAAAGTAGGCTTGAAGGTGGCATGTTATGATCCCGAAGAGGCAACGAATAATGGATCTAACATCTAGCTCTGGTTTTCAAAAGATCGGTGTTGGGTAATTAAGTTTGGTGCAGGGCTAGCCACTTTACATTGATTAGTGACTATGCCGATGAGTTTGCTGCCTTTTCTGTTTCTACCGTTATAGCACAACAAGTTTGAAAAAACTCCTTTCTCGACTCAACCCTTGGTGTATTTTTGCTACACAAATCCTTTTTTGTCGTGTTTTAACCCTTTTTTCTAAAAAAAACAGCGTAAAAACTCATTTCCCGGACCTAAAAATGTTTAAATTTTATCTTGGAGCCACATCGCATCCGTGACAACATCACATTTCACAAGTTTTGCAATTTATGATATAAGAAAAGGAATTGGCAATGCAATGCGAAGTGGGAGGTGACGTGGAGGGAAGGTGGGACCGACCGCATCGCAATCACAAATCTTAAGGTTTAGCTATAAGCGCGGGGGAGTAAACTCTAAGATATGTGAAGTAAAAAGTGTGGGGAGAAAGGAGGGACATGGAAGCTAAGGTGGGACTCGACCACAGCCCGCAGATCGCAAACTTTAAGTTTTTGTTATAAGCGCCATAGGTTAACTAATAAAACATGCGAAATGTGATTTGCGCTATCATAGGATGATGTGGCAAGGAGGATGGAGCCCACTGCATTGGCGGAGTTACAAATCAATGAATGATTTCAGCGGTAAGGTAAAGTTTATGATGTTTCATATGACATGTCAATGTATTTCAAACGACTGTGAAGTGCGGGGCGGAGCTGCTATGGTGGGGAAAACCGCATCGGAAGTTAAACAAAATGTATTGCGGGCATTTCAAACGGTAAGTTAAAAACTGTGCGATGCGATATGGCACATCGACGATCACAGGTTTTAACGTTTCGCAGAATGGAATAAGTTGTAATTTGTGAAATTATATGGATGGTGGGGGAAGGGTGACATGTCAGGGAGAATGGACCCACTTTAATTTCAATCAGGGAATAGGAAAAAGCAAAGGTAAAACAATGATATAGGGGTGAAAAAGGAAAAATATAAAGATAAAGTGGAAAGGCGGAGAAAGGCAAATTTTAATGATTTTTTAAGGGAAATGGAATGAAAAGGAGGTGTAGTGGGTGAATGGTTCCCATTTCATCGCATATCACATTTCGATGATTTTGACATTTACCCTTGTGCCCATCCCGAGAAACTTGCGATTTGTGATTGTGATTGCCGTCGTTAATCGTTGCTCAGATCCAATGGTCCTCACTGCTCCCTTGGTGTGGTTTGCTGAACTTTTTTCTTTGGTTATACTTGTTCGTTTCTTAGTTGTTCGTGGAATACTTTGACTT
Organism: Pinus albicaulis; assembly: GCA_034641835.2. Lineage (NCBI taxonomy): Eukaryota > Viridiplantae > Streptophyta > Pinopsida > Pinales > Pinaceae > Pinus > Pinus albicaulis. The sequence goes on along the minus strand of JAXQQM020083408.1, from coordinate 43,672 downwards.
GTTCATTGCTTTTCCCACATTCATGACTTTCCTGCGCTCACGACTCGCCCACATAGCTTTCATAACTCAACCCAAACATGCACGACTCTGCCCAGTATGTTCATGAATCTACGTTTTCTATTTTTCTACCTTAAATGCTTCTCTGCTGCCTTCGCTAATGGTCTAATGTTTCTCCTTGCCTCTCTACTTCTTTCTTTGGAAAATATTATGAATATTGACATATATGTATAGTATAAAAAATTTGCAAAGGGAAAATACACAGTCACCTTGTGATACTGTAAATTACAGGGTTCTAATAGGATACATCAGTGGTTAGGCTTCTTTAAATTACAAAGAGATAAGATGATGAAGTTTCCTTTGAGTTTTCTATGGATTTAAATTCCAAATAAAATGTCAGTGCCACCACTGTAATAAGGGGGTTAGCCATTACAATAAGTCCTGAAGTGATCATTAAAGTAACCAAAATTCCCCTAGGCATCAAATGGAGTAGGGAAGACATGACCACTAGTGCCATTGCAAAGAAGAATTTCTTTAGGTCTAGGGAGAGACTTGTGGAAGATAAGAATGGGGTTGCGAGAGAAAGATTTCCTTCCCCATGGGATGAGGTAGCTTATAACATCTTAACATACATCTCCTGTGAAGGCATATTAAGTGTAGTGTATGGATATCACTAATCTAAAAGGAGTGTATTAGTTTTCTGTGCTAAGTGTCCTTTCAGTATTAAACACATATACAATTTGTCTCCATTTGTTTGCTTAACGAATGAGTGTTTTACCCATGAAATATAGATGAATTTGTGAACTTTAAGCATGAAAATAAGCCTAAAAAGCACTAAACAGTAGTGTATAACAGAGAAACACAATCACACATAATTTTTACATAGTAGGCATGATGAAGCAGTTCACCCCTCCTGGGCTACATCTGCTGGTCCAGCTTCCAATGGCATGTCCCTCTTTGTCATTATGCTCAAAATTCCAAATTACATGTATTTATAGGCCTCTAATGGTTGTTTTCTCTACACTAGTGGCTCCAAAATGCTCAAATTAGTCTAGGTAAACTCTTTTTTCACCCAAATTGGTCGAAAATTGACCTCCCAATGCATTTTTCCCAATGTCAGCTAGAAAAGCTCCACTAAAAGTGGAGACAGGCACTTAAAATAGAAAAAACCCCTTAATTAAAGGGCACACTCCAAATTTAACTATCCATTAACCATAACATTAAATACTAGGGAGGGGGTAGCCACATGCAGACCCCCGAAACCGCGTGGTCATAATCATGGAGCGGAACTCACGGTCTAACCACCATGGACCATACATCAAACTAGAGTTTGGCTCAAAGTTCCCGCAATCGCCAACTTAACTATAGCCACAACACAAGGAACACATGTGATAACACTGATAGTTAATACTGCAGGTTTTTTTTAAACTGTCGGACAATTTTCATAACCGTCGGAGTTTCTATCGCAATGTGATAAGTGTGGAGGTTAACACCACATATTGGTATGAACTGTTGGCATATAAAACACCACGGTTTATTATTTTTGCATGTGATCAATCTTTTGGATCACCGGCGGTCCCCCCCACAACTACAAAACATTTATACCATAAAATAAAGCGGCAAACATACATGGTAAGCACCAATGGATAACGGAGATGGTTGGAGGTTTACGTGGGCAGGCCAGAGGTCGCGGGGTTGAACCCACCTGACTCCATCAAAAATTTTAATAAAGCCTCCCGAGGACACGTGGCAGCCTCTAGGATTTCCACTTGTCTCTCATCCAACGAATCATTCAAAAATGTATAAACCATCCAACAGTCTGAATCACACTTCCGTACCACAAAATCAATGGCCCAGATTAAGCCATGTGTCAAATTCTGATTGGCTGTGAGAAAAGGGAATATTCCCTAGAATATGCCATCCATTGACTGTACCTATATGGTGACTGGGCATCCCAGTCACAAATTTTAGCTAATTGGGGAAATGAACAGAATGTGATTATCTTCCTCATACAACATCAATTTTTCAAACCATTCGCGGCGCCATAATCACAACGATGAGACCTTTCCGGTCGCTTAGGTTTGGTACAATTGTGAGCACTTTCAATTTTGAGCATAATGTTAGTCATCAATAATTTTTACTATCTATAGTTGACTAAATATTGGTTCTAGATTTCTAAAAACAAAATTCCCTGAATATTGTGAGTTTCAGAAATCTCACTGCCTTCATTATCCTTATAGAAAATTTTCATTGTTCTACCATTTTTTCGTTCCATGGTCACTCTGCCACTCCTAAAGGACATCTTATGGGCTTGTGCCACTCATTTCCATCCTTTTTCCTACCCATAACCTCATCACTCTATTTTTCCCTTGCCCATAACTCCACTTTCCATCTAGGGTTACCTTAAACCTATTCATTCCCATGATTCCAAAATTCCTCAAGAATTGATGATCTCAAAACTATCTTTGTAGGCTCTTTAGATAAATCAAGTACATTGGATTTTTTACTTCATTAAACCACTTTGTCAATACTCTGTTTTTACACTTGAAGAATCCAAGCTAATTTTTAGTCAAGGTCAGATCAAAGAACCCTCCACTAGGTCAATTAGGGTTCATATGTTTCAAGGTCATAATTTCCAAAGAGGACTACCATCTAGTTTCAAGGTCTGCACATGAGGTAATGGACTAGCTTGACACTTTTGCACAAGTGTTGAAATTTACATAAGCAAAAGGTTGTGATAAGGTAAGAGGTCTGCTCCTGAATAAAGACATCTTGTAGCAAGAAGGACAGGAAACACTTGGCCTTAAAAATAACTAGGGTTTTTGAGCTTGATAGTCCAATAGTGTGCTAAGCAGGGATCAAATGTAGAAATGACCATGGAGAAGGTATAACAAATACCAAACATGAATAAAATCTATTAGATATATATGATGAAATATGGTAGAAAGGTGAGGTAAACTGGACATAAGTGAAGTGAACTTGAAAGGGCTATATAAAACTTAGAAGACAACACTGACAATAGTCTTAAAGCAATCCAGACAGCTAGGATTTTTGGAAAGTGGCCAAAGAAGGTAAAGAAGGAGTTGGATTCCATGATAGGAACAAAGGAAGAGTTTTTCTGAGCTGCTGCTGTGTTAAAAGAAACATATCAAATGTCAAAAGCCAAAATAAAAGCTAAATCAGTGATCTCAACAAACTACAAGCAAGCAAAGATGAAAGGTTGAGGTGAGTGTCATGATGAAAATCACAAAGGATTTTGAAGCAATCTGGTATGTGTAAACATCACAAAATCATCAAGATAAACATGTAAAGTCTTTAAGGAACAAAAAAAAGAAGCTACCTCAAGGGTTTCCAGTCACCTGCAAGAAGAAAGGCATAGAGAGTCAGTAAGAAAGGCAAAAAGGGGTTCAAAACATTTGAAAATGGTTTGCAAAGTTAAACTAAATACCACATGCATACAACACTCATTTCACACTTCAGAAGAGTCATTGATGCCTCGCAAGGAGTTAAAAGTCTCAAGAGGAGAAGAAATTCTAAATTTTCTAAGTAAAATTGGGAAAATTTTGTGGCACTGCACCCCTGGATTGGTGTTGTGCATTCAGTAAGTTTTCCCTATGTATTTTTGATCAGGTGATCATGTCCTAATTGGTGAAAATGCTCAGAATTTTATTTGCTCAAAATTGGTTGAAACTAGAACGACATGAAAGGTCTCGTCAAAAAAATCTTGTAGCCATGAACGACACTCAAAACCGATGCTATATGAGAAATATATTCAACTTTGAAGTTTCTGAAATTTTAGGGAAAAGCCCAATTTGACTCAGTTTGACTTTGAATAAAAAATTATTAAAAAGGGAATATTTCATAGAATATTCCCTTTTATATTCCTCAGAATATTCCACCGAATATTCTGAACGGACCAATGACGGGGCGCCACGTGGCCCCAAGAATTCAAAGTTTTATTGTGTAAAAATGTGTATGGGCTGACAGGATTCAACCGCGGGTCGGGTGGCCACCAGCCCACGGGCCCGACCAACCCACCGCAACGTGATTCTTGTTATGCATAGGCCTTCATGCATATTTTAACTTTCTGAAGGTTTGAAATGGGTGCGAAAAGGGGGCTAACCCCCTATGCATAAGACCACCAATCTTGAAACCAGGGGCTATATTTGAATGGTTAAAATGAATGTTACAGTCTTCCAACGGTGTTCACATGTTATATGCCGATGGGTGCGGAAAATTAATGTTACAGTTTCATTAACTGTTAACTCCAAAGGTTGGCAAATCCTCTACATGTAGCCATGACTAGTCTTACATTTAATGCCAAAGTCTAACTTCACAGTTTAAATGGTGGAGTCTGCCTAGATATAGCGCTGGTCCCTAAAATGGTGGAGCTATCTGTAGTTCCACAACAATTGGTGGAGGTTTTCAAGCCCTAGTTGGGAAAAAGTTGTTTTGCTCATAAATTTTGATAGGGAAGACCATTTGGAGTGAGTTTTTTTTTTTTTTTTGGGGAAATTTGAGAATTCCAGAGCCAATGGTGCAGGTTACAGAGGCAATAGAGATCATCTTAAGGTACTTTTTCAGTAGAGAAGCTTATAGAGCCATTAGGGCCTAGGGAGTGTTGGAGTTGTATTGGGCTATGGTTAACCTTTAGAGGTGAAACAAAAGCCTATATTTACTGTTTTCAGTGTTATAAACTCATTTATACAGCTATTTTTGCCTGTATAGGCTTTCTTCACACTGTATAACTAATTTTGAGCATAATAAGAGCAATGACATGCCCATTTGGGGGCCATGGACCTAGCAGATGTAGCCCAGGAGGGGTGAACTACCTTATCATATGCTGTGTTATATTCTGTGATTTATTTGTTGTGTTTTATCAGAGTTAAATATGTTAAATAGTAAAAAGAAATAAGCCTCCTACACACAAAAAGACTCATAAATTCACCAAAAGAATTTTGTTCCAATTGAAAAACACATTAAACAGTTTGCACACATAATTTTATGGATAATGAATACTTGCACCAGCAAACAAGTAGTCGGCCTGCATCATTAGTGATTACTTATATTATTTATTTAGGCAGTAGTCTCAGAAGGGCTAGTAAGCTAGATCTCATCCTTTCTTTAAAGGTGACATATCTTAGAATGCCCCATGGTCCATCTCTGTATTAGAAATAAGAAGTTCAGATTTCGTATCAATTTTACATGGTGTCGCGCACTTGGTAGGGCGCTCGCCTCTGTCTCGATTGACTCGACAGTTCGAAACATTCTGTGCCAGACCCGTAATAAGGCAGGCCTTGCCCAACTCACTCAGCCTGCTGTCTGGCACTTTTGCGCCAATAAGGCCTCCAAGAAAATTAAACCTCCAAACTTTTTCAAATCATCACCAAGGATTCTCCAAGCACTAGAAAAGGTAGTTTTAGGTAATCAAATCCTCTCCAATTGTTTTATCATCATTTGATTAATGGAATGAACCCCTATGGAGCAGCCCTAAGGATTGAAACTTGAAACACTATTTATATACTCCTTCATCTGCCTATAAAGGGAAGTCAGTTATAAACAGAGATATTTTACTACTAGAGGTTGTTTATTCACCCAAAGTTGTGCCTGAAAGTATGTTTTTGTTTATTTCACTACTAGAGGTTGTTTATTTCTCATAAAAACTCATACACTCAGTCCCTTACATTGCAAAAACATTGACATTACATGACCTCCTTCATCTCAAATTATCATCAGTCCAAGATTGGAAAAGTAGAATTATAGCAAGAAGATGAGGTTGCCCTTGAATTTTTCCTCTCACTCACACTCCTATACCCTTACCCTCACTCACCCATCCATATCATTCACTTGCAAAGGCTTCCATTCCTCTATCCCTTTATCTTATTTTCATTTTTGCAGTCCTAAGGCCTCTCAAGGCGAAGTTTTTCAAATTTCAATAAGGGAGAGGCAATAGTGAGGCATATGTCAGTCAAAGAGAGAAATGAATCAAATGAAAATAAGGTTGATAACAATGAAGATTCAAGCAAGAAGGAGGAAAATGGTGAAGCAAATGCAAGTGAAATAGAAATAATGATGAAACACACAACAATGTAGATGAGGAAAATGAAGATGATGAAAATGAGGCAAACTATGCTTATAAGAGCCTTGAGGTCAATGAGGATACAAATGAAGAAAGTAGCAAGGAAAAGGGCAATGATAATGATGATGATGTCAGTGATAAAACAAAGAGCAACAAAGATGGCAGTGGGTCAAGGAGCCATGAAGAAAGTAGTAAGGCTGCTAACGAAGAGACCTATGAAAAACATGGTGGGAACAAGGAGGCTAAAGACAAAGAAAACCTTGAAAAAATGGCTGATCCATCCCATACAGACATCCCAAACCTAATCAACAAGACAAATCCAATGTTTGGAAAGTTTTTGAAGTTTTTAGATTTTGATTTTTTTAAAGGGCCAAGGCGCTATGCTCTTTCTTGGGGCACTTTCTTGAGGATTGTTTTGAATTTTTGGGTTACTCTTGCCAATTACATCACACACACCAAATTTTAGGTCATTTGGAGCAGATTTGGTCCTCCAAAAGGGTCAAAAACATGCAAAAAACCACCTTTTTGCCCAATTTGCAGGGTTGGCACTGTGCCCTTTGCATTCTTGGGACATTTAGTTTTTGAACCGGTACCTGAAGTCCAATCAGAAAACCAAGGAAAGTTATGGAAAGTAGACTTGACAAGATTTCCAACGAGCTATCACAGAGCTCATTCCGACACTGGGAAGGCCTTCAAAACTTAGCTGCAAGGCGACCCATTTTTCTAGTGCAGGCGCTGCGCCCTTGGACCTCAATGCTGTGCCCTTGCCTGCAAAGTAAAAAAAAAACACAAATTTAGCGAAAATAGATATTTTGTGGTTTTTTGGGAAAATCACTCCAAATTTAGGTTGTATAAGCTATTTTTCATTTATTGGATTAGATATTTTGTGCCTTGGGCCTTGCATGGTCTTAATGGACAAATTTAGCATTTATGATGTATTTATGAAATTTTGGAAATCATAGTTAGGGTTTTGGTCCTCCATGCTTGATAAATAAAACATTGAGGCCTCATTTTACATGTTGGATGTTTATTGAGAGAAAAACATAGACTTTGAGATTGAAGAGAAATTGGCTCTAGTTTTTGTGGATGGCTTGACTTGCTTGACATGGGAGAAGGCTCACTTGCAGGATTCATGAATGATAGTTAATGGTGACATGTTCCTTATTTAGTTCTTGTTTTCTTGTGTTATCATTTTGTTCCATATTTCTATTGCAGTAGGACAAAATTTTTAGGCTAAGAAATGTTGTTTAGAGCCACCTTAGCTCTGTTTGTTCTCTACTGCTTCTATGTTTTCCTCTGCTAGGTCAGTTTAGAGAATTCTTAATTTCTCTCTAAACCCACTAATTCTTGTTTATCTTAAAGATGATTTGATAAAGATAATATCAAAGCAGTTTTATGGTTAGCCCTGCTTTTTTCTATTACTCAAACATTGTTTGTAAGGTCTTTTACTTTGAAGTATTGCTGATTAGGTTTAGCTAAAGAGGTCTATGATTTTCCATGATTTTTTGCTCATCTTGAATGGTTGCTTTGGAGGTCTTTATAACTTGATTAATGAAGTTATGAGTTCCATATTTTTTGATCTCTACTATATGTTTATCTTAAATTTTTTCTTAGCTTGAAGGTGAAATCGCTAAAAGAATTACAAGTTTCTTGCCTTCTATCGTTCATTGGATTGTTGTCTTCATGCTTACTAGCTAGGGTTTAGTCAAAGAAGTTATTGGTATGCCCTGTCTTTGATTATTTCTTCAATGCTTAATTAGTCTTAAAGTCCATTCTTGTTAAGGTATTTGTTGAAGGATTCTTAACTGCCCTTTTGCACCTACTATGTTCACAAATTTGATGTTTTTTTCATTCACATAAAATTTTAGATCCATTTGAATTTGTTATATTTTCCCTGTGATACACCCTTGACCTGTTGTTAAAATTTTCAAGACCTTTTGTAGACTTCATAGCCCAATGATTTAAAATATCTCACTCTATCTACCCTGCTTAACAACCTACCCAACCAAACAAACAAACAAACCCTAAACCTAATAATTAGCCTAAAATCAAAACCCTAAAAACTATCAAAGATTAGATATTTCACACAAGTATATAGAGAACCCTCTCTGAGTCCAGGAAGGCTAGGTCCTAGGACTCCAAAGACTAGTTTGATGTTACCCCTGTACATTTGGTCTTGCTAATCTAAAAAATTATGGGAACCTAACATAATGGCGATCACAGTGGGACCTCTGAGTCAGTGAAAATATAAGTATTCCTTAGGACCTCAGAAAACCCACAAACATCCTTAGATTGTTATTTAGTTGTTGATGGTGGACAAAAAGAACATCCTTAAAATAGTAAACATCATCCACCTGGTGAATCCACTAGTCTTCAGTAGCCTTGTTGAACCCACTATTCCTCATAGACTCCCCTAGGAATGCATTAATCATGTTGATGGTGGACAACAAAGTTGAAATCATCCACTTGGTGACTCCACAACCCTCAATGAACCTAAACAATCCACTGGTAGAAGACTCTAGACTGGCTGAAAAGATGCAGTGAGCCTTTTGATTGAAAAATATGGATCCAGGGATACAACAAAGATATGCTCTAATGAGCAGAGATCACATCCCTGGGTTCCCACACAAAATGCCTCACGTAGATTGGGTTTTAAACTTTCCTATATTTCCAGATGAAAAATTTGATGACCCCTTGTTACATCTCATCAAATTTCATATACATGTATGGGGGTTAAAGGTTGAATGGCATGAGGACTGCCTCATGAAAATGTTCATGGGGACATTAGAAGGGAAAGCTAGAGAATGGTATGAACACATAGACCCTGGTAGTTTGTTTTCCTTAGAGGATTTCCACAAGGTATTTTATGAGCATTATAAAGAAAACTGCCCATCTTTATCATTAGCTGAAAAATTGTTGTGATCAATCTGAAGATCTTGTTAGTGTCCCGTAATTTGGCAGATTGGTAAACCAAATGGTAGGGTAACATCAGACCAATATTTGGAGTCCTAGGACCTAGCCTTCCTGGACTCAGAGAGTGCTCTCTCTATGGTGCGAAGTGTTAGCCACCTATAAAAATTTGTCATACCAAATGGTGGCTAAATAATTTTGGAGCCTTCAAGGAACATATTTTATTGCAAAAAAGTGTTGGCTCTTGAAGATTCTTAAAGTCCTCATGCCTCTGTCCAAAACATTCATTTTTCTATTTCCATTTTATACTTTGAGAATTCTGCTAAATTAAAAAGAGAAAAACTGCTGGAAATACCATCATTTTCCCCTTCTCCCACTCACAAGTAACTTTCAATTGCTCTCCCTTTTCCCCATAAATTTCCTCTATTTTTCATGTTTTCCTTTCATGAAAATCACCCTTCCATATGTTAAAAACTCATTTTTTAACTATTTTCAAACCCATCAAATTCCGTTAAAAACTATGAAGAATTCATGAAAATACAAGTTTTTTTCTATGGACTTAAGCCCCTTGGGCTAAGTCCTAACCACTTCCCCTCACATGCCCATGCGTTAAAACCAAACACCAAAGCCTGTCGGCGCTAATCGCATCACACATTTTCAAAGTGAGCAAGTCTTGTGCCATGGACCGAAAGTTCCGATTGCGATTGGATTTTTATATGTTTAAAAGCTCCCGATTATATTATTGCTCATATAAACCATAAAACTCGACCTGATGCTTAAATCAATGTATAAATCCGTTTCTGATCTATTTTTCTTATGTGAAAGTCTCAAAACCCATTTTTTCAAAGTTTAAACTGAAAAACTATAACCACGTGTTGAATATAAAATGGGTAGATTGAAAGACCGATTGCGCAATCGCAATCGGGGAAAATATAAATGGGTTGATCAAAAAGACCGCATCAAAATTTTCCGATGCGATTAAGCCCCTATGTTATAATTCCGCCTGCCACTTTTTATTTCATATGCTCTATGCCCAAGACCAAGAGTTATAGTCCCGGGCGCTTATCGCATCGCAATAATCCAAATAACGCAAGTCCATGCCATATTCGAAAGTTTCGATGCGATTAGCAGTGCGTCATATAAACTCCGATGCGATTAAAACCTTTGTATAAATATCCTGTGGGCTCACCTTACGTACTCAAAACCTTATAAATAATCCATCCCGATTACCTTTTTCCTTTGTAAAAATTATAAAACCCGCTTTTCCAAGGTTTTGGTCTAAAAACCAAAGTCACGTGTTAAATATGCAAATGGGTTGATTAAAAAGACCGCATCGGAACTTCCGATGCGATTGAGTATTTTATATATATAAATCCCCGCCCCTCCCATCGCATCTGAAATCTTTGAAAGGCTCCTCCGATTATGTTCCGTTGACACTTCCGATTGCGATGTTCCGATTGCTCCATCACATCAGAGTTTTTCAATTGCATCGCAATGTTTAAAATCGCATCGCCTTATTCCTGACCTCCGATTGCAACTCCCCCGATTCATTCCCCACCATTGATCTCGTTCTTAGATCAATGACCACCGCTTGATCACTTCAGCCCTTCCGATCGCGCAATCGCATCGGAGTTTTTCCATCGCACCCCTTTTTTTTCTCCTTCCACCGATTGACCTCTCTCCCGATTTGTTCTCCACCGTCGATCTGATCTACAGATCGACGACCTTCACTCCATCACATCGCATGTTTTTATCGGCCCATTTGCGCACTACCCTTGATTGCGATCCCTCGATTGCAAACTTCCGATTGAATCCAGACCGTCCACATGTCCGATTCGAACGGTACAAAATCACCCTTACTTATTATTTTTTCGCACCCTTATTTTACCTCTTTTTTGAGTAAATATCCATCGTTGGATGTTTTCATCCAATGACCACGCGCCTCTCCCGCCTTCTGAAGCAGTTTGAACCATTTCGCAGGATTTTTTAATTATTTCTGTGTTTTACAGGTGTTTTTAATGGTTTTTCATTATACAATGAAGAAATACCGAAGGCCGGGGAAAACATTTCCCGTGCCTGATTTACATTAAAAGAGCCCGTCCGCTAAGCTCTATTCACTGTTTGTCAAAGCTCTATGAGCATTGATACCTTTAAAGGCCCAGTGCGGCTCTACACATTGACAAGACACTGTGGTTCAAAACCACATTTAAAAAAGAGTATCAGTGTTGAAGAACAGAATGCAGCAGAGATGAAGATTGAAGACATATTTAGGGAATTACGGCTTAAAAATAATTATCAAAAGCTTAATTTCCTGAATTAAACACAGTCGGGAGAAATTATAAGTGTTTGACAGGAAGAAAGGACCTCCACCGCCGCATCTGAGGCGAATTGATTCCTCAGCTACTACAAGAGCCACCTGTTGCCTCAAACCATTCAAAATGGAGGCCGAGTTATTGATTAAACAAATATCCGCCTCCAGCACCGCCAAGAAGTTAATTCTGCCAAAGGATTTTAATAGAAAATATCCACATAATTACTCCAGATAGAGCACAGAGCCTTAAAAATCAACATTTCTTTCCCAGCGAAATTGAAAAGTTAATATAACCAATTAATACAGGAGGAATATCAGAATGTTCTCCATCGAGCCCCTCAAAGGCCGAGAGACAGTAAGCTGTATTAATTGAACTTAGAAGATATTTTGTCTCATTCCACCTCCTCTTTTCTTCTATAAATACTTCTGTAGAAAATAAGAAGTTTTTGGTTGTTGTTTGATCACAAGCTGTAATATTGAAACTCTCTGAAATCAATACATAGTCCTTTGAAGTTGAAGAACAAATTGAAGTCTTGGAGGTCTTGATGATGTTGTTGCATGCTTTTTCCTAAGAAGGCTCTATCATTGGATCTGTTGTTCCTTGAGAAACAATTCCTTGCTATGTAAAGGAATCCGTGCTCAAGACATTAAGATTATGTCACAAACAAGTGTATATTTGTCTCTATTTATTAAACCTTCAAATATTAATAATATAATCTCCAAATATCAAACCCCTACAAGTTCTGCAATGCCATGTTCTCTTTATGCTGAAGTGAATGAATGGAAGAAAAAGAAAGGAAAGGATTTCAATTTGATATGCTGCTTAAAACAGAATCTACCATTATAAAACCCTGAAGAAGTGAGCAACAATAAAGTTAAAATAGAGGAGCGCCCATTAAGGATGTTTAACTCTTAGATACACAGATATCAAGAGACCTGCAACTCAAATCACTCTATTTTATTCATAGATATGGAAACGAAATGAAAACTGGAAAACTATTCAACATAGATAGAATGAAGGAAACTTGCAAAACTTTTCATTGATTCAATATTTTTCAGTACAAAATTAGGCTTCAAGGTCCAAAACTCGGAACCTCACTCCTTCTTCAAATTGTCTTTAAATACATTATCACAAAACAGTTTCCAGTAATGAAACTGATTCTGACTTCTCTAACTAACTCTAACTGCCTAAACTATTAACTGTTATGGAGGTACATGCCTTAAGAAAAGTCCTATTACATTTGCATAATCCTAGGAAATGACATAATGAGAATTTTTAGAACTTTTAATCTAAAGGAACAACTGGTCCTGAAGTGGCTGCGGAATCAACAACTACTTTTGATTTATCCGTTGGAATCTTCTTTGTTGTGTCAATGGAGAAGATTTTGCATTTTTTCCAAAGTTCACTTTGAGTTGTAGGAGCATTCCTGTAGCTGAGGTATTCCAATCTAAATGCAACTGCCTGATTGTGAGTGAGCCTTTCTGTGAAGAGTGCCTTTACCATCCATAGCAAATTGAAGTGCCTCTATAAAAAGTTAAACACTGTCTCTCCCTTTAAAACTTGTGTCTTTTCGTGTCTGCTATCTGCTCTACTCTTTGCCAGTGTTAATGCATCTTCATAAAAATTCCATGTCAAAATATTTCCCTTTTCTGTCCAGCATGAAGGCAAACCTGTTCGGATCAATTTATCAAAAGTTATATCAAACTTCTTTACCGCCTCCTTAATTCTCAGTAACCTTTTCTCTGCAACTTTTCGTAGATCATTCTTAATTATCATTTTGTTAACTTCTTCAGCATAAAAGTATCTGTCTTGTATCTCAATTTCTTCTAGCTCTTCATCTGATTTGGAATTGATAAAATTTAAAAACCTCCTAGCCCAATTTTCTCTTTTAATGAGCGTTTGTTTTTCTGATGATATCTCCTCTTCATGGTCTGAGATAAGGCGTTTCTCTGTAGCAATTATACTTAAGGAATCCCAATTTGACTTCATTTCAGATATAATTTCAGTCCAAATAATATCTTTAGCTCTTAAAAGTGAGATGTTACCTTTTAGCTTCTCCTTGAGCTCCTTAATTTCATCCTTAGCCTTTTGTAATTGCTGCTTATTTTCATTTGCTTTATTTTCCCATCCTCTCATCATCTTAGTAGCTGTTTCCAAATCTAACTGAACCCGCTTAAGATCACCTTCGGCTATCTTCAGTTCTGTGCTGAGCTGAACAATTTGGGTTTGAGGATCCGCATCACTGTCACCTGTAGGAACAACAAAAGTGCAAGTATGGTTTTGAATTTGATCTGCAGGGATATAGCAAGCCTCGTTTCACATGCATCTTGTATGAATGGTTCTTCTCGTGTGGGTCTCTGGATTAGGTAAGCTTCTGAAATGAATGGTTCTAGAAGCTAGAATGTTGTTTTCTGATCCAGCAGCTTAACCCTTCTTGTTACTTCTACTGTGGTCGATGTTGTTAAGGAGGCTGGTCTCCCAGTGGAGTCTAAAAGTGAACCAAAATAATCAGCAGGCCTACTGATCACCAGTGGAGTCTTTGAAACTTTTATGGAATTTTGGAGTCACCAGGTGGAGGGTTTAGAAAGTTTTTGAAGGGGACACTGTCCACCACAGTGCTCTTGGGATGTCCTCTTTCAAGGATATCCTCAAAACACAGCAAACTCTAACCAAAGGTTGACTGGGAGGGCATTTACCATATATGTCACCTCAGAGAGAGTGTGAGATCCGGAGGCTACCTGGCCCTTTCCAGACTATGTCCAAGAGTATGGGGAAGCACAAAAAATGGTGTAGAGGTTGATGTGAGGATAAAATATGTTTAACTGCCAACCTAACCAGAGATCGTAGGTCTTTTGAATGCTTAAGGATGTTCAAGGTATGATGCACTCAGCTTCCCCAGTGGAGTCGCCATTATGTTGGGGTTCCCATGTTTTGGCCAGATTGGCAAGACCAAAAGATGAGACAACATCAGAACCACTTTTAGACCTCAGGGTCTAGCCCCCCTGGGTCCAGAGAGGGATATCTCTATATGAGCAAAGATTTATGTCTGTGAGGCTCAAATGTTATGATTTTAGGCTAGTTATAGGCACGGGTTTTTTTGTTTGATTGTTTGTTTGGTTGCTGGTTATCAGGAAAGAAGGTCCAATGTAAGATCAGTATGAGAAAAGAGGGATGAGGCAGAGGTGAAACATTCCATAAAATACTCAAAACCATTGGGCAATGGAGTTAGGAAAGGATTTTCTTACTACTTAATAGGTAGGCTTTCAATTGGGCTAGTCATCTGAAACATAGGGTCTTTCAAGATGATTATGTGATATAGAGAGATGGAGTGAGGAGATAACGCAAATTTTAGAGCACAAAGTTATGGATCAGTAGGTCGTACAAGGATCCTAGTGGACAGGGCTAACTCTAATCCCCAGTGTTCCCAAATCTTCCAACTAAATCAATAACAAGAAACATCTGAGAAGTAAATTCATTTAATTCATACATCAGAGAGCAGGCAATAACATCCACTACACTAGTTAAACCAACTGAAAACACTTCTCAGATAAAACATTCAGAAGATAAACATAAATGGCAAGGAGAGCAAGAACATAGGGTACCTAACAAAGGTAAATCCTATGTCAAAATTCTGATGCAAGCCAGTGGAAGTGAAATGAAATGAATGTAAACACAGAGATAGGAAAACATCACCGCTGCTTCAGATCAGGATCCAAAGAAATGTGCTTGTCATTTAAGTAGCAATACCAATCAAGTACAAAATTGCCAATAGCTAAATACTCAGTCTGAAAACATATCCATCAACCTATCTTACAATATTTACACAGAGACTGAGTCTCAAAGCAACTGCTTGCAGTTCTCTGATAACTGATCAACAACCATTACAATGATTTTTTCATGAATTTATAGCTCCGAAGGAGCAGAGGAGGTAGGTGGAGAACTAAATGCAGTATTAAACTTCTGAAAAGAAAGAGGGCCGAGGCCCATTCTGTATAGATCTTATGCATTAATCTCTGATGTTCTGACTGCAGTACTGTGTGGTGTTGTTGGTGAATAAAGAATAGGAAAATAAACAATAGAGAAATCTGCCATACTGATGAAGTAGATGCTCTGATGGTACTGGGGTTGTTTTAGGGTAGGAAATCTCTTCAAAACATGGCATATGATAAAGACTGCATGGAAAGTTTGTCCTATGATGAAGAAAAACATTCTGTTGTTGTATAAACCCTTGATGTGCATTGATTTCTACGTGTTGTACCTTTGCATGATCTGTGGGATCATTGATCTGATACTTTGCCTCTAAAATGCTGTATTAAACTCAAAAACTCAATTATGACTGCTGGAAACCATGATCATGAAGCTGGTTTTTCTTCACGGCTTCATAAATGTCTCGATTCTGCAAGATTTGGGCTTTAATGGCGCGGGATGGAGTCTGCGAGGTTTCAAACTTTGTCCTTTGATGGAATTAATACCTCTACTACCTTTCTTGACATTTCCTTGTAGTTCCAGCTTCAGGATTTAACTCCCTGTCTGCGCAATACGCCATTAAAGAAGTACATGTTCACCGTAGCATTTTTCCACCTCTGATAACCCTACAAAAACACGAAAATTTTTATGAAAACAATGGAGGGGTGGCAGGTGATGTGGATGACAGAAATGGCCGTGCAGATGACGAAATGGAGGAAAAATTGCAGAGAGATGGTGAAAAATGCTCGGGTGGGTGGCTGGAGGTCTGCGGAGCCAATTTGAACGAAAAAACCTTAAAAAACACGAAAATGAGCCAACTATATGTAATGGAACGGGCGCATGTATGGTGAGACACATGGAAATGACGAGGCGGAGACGGTTGACAGCAGAATGGTCAATAGTGGGGAGAAGACCAATCCGGACCGTCGGATCTTACGTGAGATCGACGGTGGAGAGACACAGCGGAAGACGACGGACGGTGGGCCAGGGGGCGTTTGGATTGGATTAAATCGCGAGCATCTCAGCGGATCGACAGCCATTGGATGGGTGCTGACAGATATTATGCATATCGCTCCACGACTTTGGATGAGCAATAACGCACAATGGAGGGCGGTTTTGGAACCGTACGCAGGGACACGCGGCAGAAGGTGTATGGAATCGCCAGGTCATCGGGAAAAACCACCCACCGCGCAAAGGCAGTGCGATAAAAACCGGCTGGATTTGGCATAGTGCACAAAGGGGTCCACAAGGGCGGGTGTAGTCTAGACCATCGATCTGGCGGAAAACGAATGGCGGAGATGCGATTTGAGCTGTGAATGGATTTAACCATGGATGCTATGGGGGAGGTGATCGTCGTCCGTTCCAATTGGATCAACGGCTATGAACGCGTTCGATGACCATATGAAATAAGCGCCTTCGGTGCTAGTGCTTCGGTCATAGCGCTGGGTTCTGTGGGGGGGGAAGATGCGGGGGCTAGACCGAAGGGGCTAAGCCTGTTATATGGTCCGAAAAGTGGGTTTTTTACCCTTTTTAATGCATTTTTAAGCCTCTAAAGGGTAGCGATAGGGTGGTGGAAGGGGAAAACTGTGGGAACAAAGGGTGATCGTAGAATCTAAAGGGGATTACGGGAAGATTTAAGAGGTTAGTGGTGGAAACAAAGGGAAGAGAGGGAACTTTGACCAAGGGAAAAGGGGGTAAATGGTGGTATATCTGTAGGGGTATGAGGGGTGATATAGGCTCTTTGAGATGGGAATTAGCTGAGGGAATTTTTATAAGGCAAAGCGTGGGGAGACTTCAAGGATGATGAGTTTTTCGGGAAAATGCATTTTTTGAAGGCTCCAAAACAATCTAGCCCCCTGCTTGCTTGTCAAGAATTTCATAGGGGGCTAAAAGAACCTTACAACCTTAGCCTTGATGTTGAACAGGCCTTCCCGGGGTCCGAAACAGGAGTCACCTCTACTTTGATAAGTCCTGCACTCTTCCTCCAGGAGCACATAGAGGTATGTGATATTTCCTCACAAAAGCTTAGAAGAAATAAGTCTAAATCTCAACAACACTTCACCTCAATCACACACTAAAGCTTGAACTCCCTTTGAGGCTACCCAATTCCTCTTTTTATAAAGCAGATGAGGAGGTTAGAGTTCCACCTATGAAGGGATAGAATCCTACTTCAACGGGATATGCTCCTCACATCAAGGGGTTAGCTCCTTAAGGTGTGGGATGCATGAACCTTATTAGAGCGTACTCATCCCCAAAAAATCTCACCCAAAAGCTTCTAGAATTGACCAAAAAACAATTTTTTAACTTTGGTTTCACGCCCTTTTGACGTTGAAGGGGGTACGCAAGCATTACATAGAGAATCTGTGTTCTGGAACACAGTTTTGCTTCACATTACATGTGTACCCTAGCCAAGAACGTAGGTAAGGCTCACATTACCTGCGTACCTAGGGTTTTGGAGATTTTTAAGGTTTTTTCTCCTGTTTTAGGGCTTGACATGAGGAGTAGAGGTTGTAAGACTTGTAGAGGACTTAAGTATGAGTGACAATGAGCTCATACAGTCAGCAGAATGTCAAGGTGACAGTTTTTAGTGCAACACTAAGGAGCTCTTGGTCCAAGGCCACAAGACCTTTCATACTTGTCCTATTAAGGCTTTAAGGGGTGTTGATGTTGGGGCCAATGGTCTGTCCCTTAGTCATGCCACCATTGTAGAGGCGGTCTGGCGCATAGGATCATTATCTGTGGAAGCTGTACATGACGTCAGGAACTCGGGTCTTGTGCGTGGGTCATTCGAACCCTTTCTTATGATAGGTATGATGCATATGTTCAGACCTAGCCCTTCTTCAGTCCTTCCCTTAGGGGTCTTAAAGAGGAGTTCCTTTATGATATGAAGACATCGCAGTGTGAACGCTTCCCCTAACCAGTTCTACCACGCTTCTAGCTCCTGACTGGTGTTATCTCAAAATCAGGCCCTGATAGGCTGCTAATCAAGGAGACCCTGAGTAACTATTTCAAACCAGGCTTTTATCTGAGACTTAGCCTCCTCAGCTTGAGAGGGCTCTCTCAAAGTTTTTATGATTTTCAAATAAAATTCAGATGGCTAACTCTATGAGTAAATGGATTAAATTTAGTAATTGGTTGTACTATAATAAACAAGCATCCATTGGGCTTATGGGGTCACTTTATGTTTTTACTAAACATGGATATCAAATTCATATGGAAGTCAGGGCATATTAAGGCTTAGATGCATCAGTAAAACAATAAAACAGTAGGTCACACAATCCATGAATATATGAAGGAAGTTAGAGCACCTTCACAATGAGTTCTAAGTAACATACACTCATTCCACTGCAAGTAAAATATAAAGGAGAGACATAACAACATCAATCATCCATAGCCTTTTCTGAATCCT
This sequence comes from Pinus albicaulis, assembly GCA_034641835.2. NCBI lineage: Eukaryota > Viridiplantae > Streptophyta > Pinopsida > Pinales > Pinaceae > Pinus > Pinus albicaulis. Next base: position 24,999 of record JAXQQM020083408.1, on the reverse strand, counting down.
GAGTAACAAGCTGATACCACTATATTAAGATAAAAATAGAGTTGCAGATAATACCAAACAATACACTTGTTCCAACAAAATTCCAACCCTATGATATTCAATTTCCTCCCTTTTATAGAGTATTCATTACATCTTAGGATTCTCTCCAATCCTTTGAGGAGAATTCAAAATTTGACACCTAACACTTTTCATAAAACAAACTGCATTTACAACTGACAGTTAAACTGTGTGTTTAGAATCCTAATACAAATAGGACTAAAACATCATTTATTAAAACATAACAACCTTATCTAAATACTTTAAAAAACACTTGACAGTTGCATCTTCTAGTCTTCGACCATGATCATGTTGGAAATGTTGTCATTGATGGAAAAGGAGATGGCAAAGGAGGAACACCTGAAACAGCAACAAGGCGAAAAGAAACAGACAAGAAGCAGAGGCAGCAGAGAGAGCATAAGACAAGTAGAGCATAGAAGGAACAAAGGCAGCAGGAGTCAGATGAGGTGCTGCAAAGTAGTGAGGACAGTAGAAGAGGGCCATTTAATAGCAGAACTGGAGAGACAAAGTAATGAGGAACAATTATTCAAGTGGGAAGACTGCGAAGCACTGTTGGGAAGAATACATCACAATTCGTTCTATAGAATTAAATCAAGATGAGGAACAAAACTCTGGTAACGTAGAAGAGTTCGAAGTTGAGGAAAATAACTGTTGAATTGAAGGCATAGAATATCGAAGCCTCATGGGATTTGCTACAAGTATAACAGGTGGAGTTGATTCTATATACGCAACAGAGAAAGGAGCACAAAGAAACTAAGGCAGCAGATATAGCAGAAAGGAAGAGACAAAGAAGTAGCAGAGGCAGCAAAGAAGCGAACGAAGGAAGCAAAAGAGACGTTATATTAGAGGCAGAGCCATTATCACAGCAGGTTATCAGAGGCAGAGGCAAAGGCAGAGCCGTTATCACAAGTAGAGGCAGAGCAGAAAATTTCGAGAATCGCTACCCCCTCTGGAAGATTCACTAAAGATCGAAGCGGAAGAAAGCTTATATATATGCGCAGTGAGACACATATGATGCGCCATATATATATATATATATATATATATATATATATATATATATATATATATATATATATATATATAAAGTTCCATAGCACATACTTTTATATGTAGCGCAAGATCTAAATAAATAAAGGTTCTATCAAAAAGAAAAGGCTTATGTGGTGGGACCGGTATGAATCGCATCGGAGAAAAAGTTGGTAACGGGTCATATAAACAAAGACTTGTGATTGCAATTGAAGCCCGAACCCGATGGGCTTATAAACTATGATTAAAAAATGTTTGAGTTCCAGTTCCAATCGCATCGGCAAAATGCAGTGAACAGTAGTCAATTGCATCGGAAAAAAGCAGAACATCGGAGCATGACAATAACGGATTGCGAGTGCGATTGAGTTCCGGACCCGATGGGTCTATAAATTAGGATTTTATTTGTTTGAGTTGCAGTTCTAATCGCATCAGCACATTTAAGTAATTAGTGACTGATCGCATCGGAAAAAGGGCATCGGAACATGCAAATGGAATTTTCGATTGCGATTAATCGCAATCAGAAGTATTGGTAAAGCGATTCATCGCATCGCATCGAATCGGAGGCAGCTCATCGCATCGGTGGATAGACAAAGATCGGCAAGTGGGCCCGAAAGGTTGTTTCCTATGTTAAATGGGTATATTATATCGCTGAGAGTTATTTGAAGGTTTCATAGAAAAGCAAGATTTTTATTGCTGGTTTGTTATATGGACCAACATATATTATGTAGAGTTATGATATGCGTCGAATGCATATATTATGTAGAGTTATGTATATTCGTGGGCCCACAAGTCCCTGTTGATATATGCATAGGTGTGCTGGTTTATCCACGTTATGATATGAAGGAAAGTTGAAACCGTAAAGGTTCATTCCATGGAGTCTATACCTATATGAGTATCCATTCCATAAAGTGGGCCCTATGTAACACATTTTATCATAAAGGTCGAATGTTGATTAGATTTTGGTTTAAATTATATGCACAACTGTCATAAAACAAAAGCCGTGGTGTATGTATGTTCCGCTTGTGGAACTCACCACATCAAAAAGACACTTGTTGTGTAAAGGGTTGGACGTTGCCCAGATTTAAAGTCAGCTGTTGCTTATATATATAAAAGGCACTGTTATATATTTAAAAGGCGTTGCTACAGAGTCGCATGATTTAAAAAGTGTATTTACATAAATACAGGAGTTACGCAGCAGCCATAAACAGAAAGGCATACAGATGAGAGAAAGGGACAAACACAGTCAAAGAAAAGACAAATGCGCAGCGATCCAAAAGGTTGTATGAGTGAGCTGGAACTCTCATTGTAATTAAATGTAATATTTTAATTGATTTATATTGTTGTGATGCATTGACAAGTCTCCGAAAGAGAACAAATATCCCACTGTAATGATAAATTGGTACCTATAGTTGTATTTTCTGAATGAGCGGATAAAAGAGATGAGAAGGCAAAGAGACATGGCTGTCCATTTCGAATTCCCAGTAGAATACAAACAGCCATGAAACTCTTTTGTATAAAACAAGGTAATATCCAAAGGGAGAAGGCTGACGAAAGAGAGTGAGAGAAGAAGAGAGTGTGCAACAGAATTGAAGAGAGTTGAAGAAAATAAGAAAGTTGCAAGAGGTTAAAGAGAGTGAGTGAAGAGAATGCAGAAATGAAGTAGTGAGGTAGAGAAGAAGGAGGATTTGAGCAGAGAAGAAGGAGAAGCTGATAGATAATCTGAGAAGATGTAGAGATGATACAAGGCATATATGAGAATAGATGAACAGCAGAGCAGATGGAATAGAACAGAGCTGATATCCAAGGTAAATCAGCAAGTGTTTCTCTTTGAAAGAGTAAGGAAGTTGGAGCTTCCCTATCAAGTTGTAGCTTGATAGATGTCAGTTGTAGCTGACTGAAGTAGGAGCCTCCTGTAGGTTGGTGCCTGCAGAAAATAGATGGGAGTTGGTGCTTCCACATCAAGTTGTAGCTTGATAAAATGTCAGTTGTAGCTGACTGAGGTTGGAGCCTCCTGTAGGTTGGTGCCTGTAGAAAATTGATGGGAGTTGGAGCTTCCTTGCAAGTTGTAGCTTTCAGAATCAAGGTAGGAGCCTCCTGTAGGTTGGTGCCTATAGAAAATCAATGGTGAGAGGGAGTTGGAGCTTGCCTTTGCATCACAATAATAATAAGATGTGGTTTTCTCCCTTTATGGGTTTCCACTTATATCTGGTGTCTCTGTGCATGATGTTTATGTGTTGATGTGGTTTATCTCATCTGCTTAATACTTGTTGCTCTCATATTAAATATACTGTTACATTATATTAATACTTGCTGCTCACATTCTAAGACTACTCACATATTAAGTTGAACATGAAATGAAAGTGTAAATAAGTTTTAATGAAAAAGTTTTAAAAGTCCATGAATGTGTTAAACTGATTCACCCCCCCCTCAGTTTAACTAAGGGTTCAAAAATTGGTATCAGAGCTGGTTCCTTTGGTGTAAGCTTAATAGCTTGAAGGAGATCTGGTTGAGTCATGGACTATCAAAATGCACCTGTGTTAAATACAACAAAATTTCCTGAATGGAGAGATAAGGTTAAAACAAGTTTAATGGCCTATGAACCTGAGGTATGGAAGCTTGTGTGTGATGGTTACTGCAAAGACTCACCCACAGTGAAAGAACAATAGAGGAATGCCAAGGAAAAATGTGTTATATATAACAATATTCATAACAAGAACCTTGAGTTGATAATGGATTTAACCTCTGCAAAAGAAATCTGGGATAGATTGCACTTCATGCATGGAGTAAACACTAAGGACTGCACTGACAAGAAGGATAAGAGAATTAAGAAGAATAAAAATTCATGTCAACAGGAAAATATTCAATCAAATGAAGTACCTGCTAGTGTGAATGGAGATAAGAACCATGAAGAAATTATAGCTGAAGAAAGAGCCAAGCTTGACGCTGCTTTGACTGAAATAGAAAAATTGAAAAATGTAAACAAAGACCTTAAGACAGTGGTGCAAATATGTGATGAGATAGAATATGAAGATAGGAAAGAAATTATTGACCTGAAGACACAGCTTGAAGAGGCAAAGAAAGTAGAAGACACTCTGCTGCAACAAATGAGAGAGAAAAATCAGGAATGTGAAAGATTGGAAGAAGAAGTAGTGAGCCTAAGAAAGAACGCAGAAAAAGCCCAAAGAGAACTATTAATGAATACACCTCTATTTAAAGGCTCTGGATAGTTGGACCAGATTCTAAATGCTCAAAGGTCTCCTCTCATAAAGGCTGGGATAGGATATGAAGGAGAAACCAGTAAGTCCAAGGCATAAGATAACAAGAAAATCATCTTTGTAAAAGATGTAAAGGACAGTGAAGCAGCTCAGTAGATTACTACAAAAATAGAAGACAGCAAGAACAGGATTTGTGAAGAAAAAAATAGAATCAAGCAGCAACATGGTAGGACAGAGAATGAGAAGATGAAACATTCAACTACTAAAGGCTCATATGCTCCTGAAGATGAAGTGAATAAATTTGGAAGTTGTCAAAGGAGGTTCTTCCCTCCTATGAAAAATAGCACATGTTTCTCTTGTCATAAACCAGGACATAATGTATCACAATGTAAGAGAAGGCCTATCAAATTCAACTAGAAAAAGATACAGCAAAAGAGTAGAACCCCTCAAGCAAGAAAATGGAAAAGACAATCCTTCACCAGGTACACAAATTACTTCCATGGCTACTGTTATGCATGCAATAATTTTGGACATAAATCTGTTGAATGTAAATTGTATTCAAAAAGGGGAACAAAGTATTGTACATCAGCTCAAACATACCTTGGTAGAATAATATGTTATGTATGCCTCAAGCTTGGTCACAAAGAAAAATATTGCAAGCTTCCATATACATTAAAGAACTCTAGATAGATGATAGAAACAAAGAAAATCAATCAAAACTATGAATCTAAAAGAAGTGCAGACATTATGAAGAACCCCAATAAAGTATGGAAGGAAAAGAGAAAGGGGGAACCTATCATCTCAATAACATAATGAATCTAGCATAGTCTCAGGGGGAGCTGCTCTAGAAAACAAAGAAAATATCCAATCAGTGATAAATATGGAGCAACATCTCAGGGGGAGAGCAGTTCATAAATAATCCCCATGAAAGTAGTATAAGAAGAGCTCCTTGGAATGAAGACAGCTATATGGACAAGAAGGGAAAGGATTTTTTATCCATCAGAGAACTATAGAGAAAGAAGAAAAACTGAAGCACTCTATAGTCGACAGAATGATGGAAGAAGAAAAGGCTGCAAGCAGCCATGATGATCTAAAGGAACTTCAGCCATGGACATGTGAGCTAAGAAGACTTTAGCACATTAAAGTGATGATCACAGAATGCATCATACTGCTAGAATTAACAATGAACCCCATTAAGAATGTTGAGTAAGAAAGGTGCCTGTCTTCATTAATATCATTACATCACTCATCTATGAAAATTACCCTTGGAGGAGTACAGTCAAGTAAGTGATAAATTTCTGAGTGATCTGCCCATGAAGAGTCCTAGAAAAGAAATTGAAGATGTCTTCCCTAAGATCACTATGTTAGAACAATTGAGTTGAAGCAGCAATGATTCTGGAGCAGTCCTAGAAAAGAAAATGTTGTGACTTCCTCTAAACAAAATGATAGAAAAAGAAAAAGATTAATGAGGCCAAGATCAGATTTAGTATATTGATGATTATTGTTGAAAACAGTGGAGAGCTCAATAATAGAATTTATGAAGGATGTCTTAATTATGGGTAAATGTGCAAGCTGAAGTGAAACCTCTGCATGGTTTATCAAATAAATATCAATTGGCGTTTAGTTACAAGCAACATGCTTATCAATAGATTACCAGGCATTATCAGTAGAGCAGCAGTATGATACAGGTCCACAGGATCAAAGAACTATGGCAAAAGAAACTCAAGGTAATATTCCTAGTATTATCTTCATTCAGCATGAAAAGGTCAGTAGCATAGCAAAAATATCATTATCTTGCTTACACTTGAAGTAGTATATTGAGGACTGAAGCAATATCTTATTCTATAAATATAATTGCATGCCTTCCTAAATTTGGTACATGTATATCTTCAAGGCCTCTTTCTTAAGATTAGTTAAAAAACTGTGTGAAGTCTGTTTGCTGAGTTTTCAATCAAACATCTTGAATATGCTCATGTGGAAGTTCATCCTGATAGAACAGTCAAAGTATCTGAAGAATAAAGGACTAGTTGTGATTACCATCTAAAGCTCAAAATTTTTAAATCATCTAATCCTACTTCAGCATAAAGGATTTACTGGTAATCCACCTTTAAAGAGAGATTTATCATTGACATACATAACCTCCTTATGTCATAAAGGAAAGTGCATGATTGATAAGTGAGACTGACTAATACACTGAATGTAACTAGTCTCAAGGGTTTGTTTTGAAAGTACATTATGCAATCAGTAAAAGCATTTGATCTCTTAGATAAAATTCTGGTTGATTCATTGATCATATCAAAAACAAGAAACTCTTAGTCTTTAAATGTAATATCCTTGTCAGCATCCTAGTTCATATCATCACCAACAGGCAAGAAAGGTGTACCACAGAAATAAAAGATATATTGGCATCACTATCATAATTGAATAGATGTTGTCTACAGATGTGTATTGCAGAAGAAAACGTATCTCATCTACAATATTCCTCAACATAAATATATTGGCGCAATACATCAGATATAGACTGAAGTATAGTTGAAACAAGCCTGATATGTCACTTGGAGCATTCACAATCTTTAAGTCTTGATCAAATAATGCATCTCTTATTATACAAGTCTGATTATATATGGCTGTCATCACCTACTCTTTATACAAGTGCAAGGAGTCTATGCTTCGGAATGGTATCAACTTAATGTGTATAGACAAGTTCAATAATCCCCAAAAGTGTTCTCTCAACAAGTCTTGTACACCAGTCTGGAGCAGCAGGGTACACAGTCAGAAGAAGGTGGTCTAAACACAAATCAGAGAGAGGAAATGCAAAGACAGAATCAACACTGAGAAATGTACAACCCTTTGCCATTGATGTCAAAGGGGGAGGAAAAGCAGGTAATAGAATAAAGGGTCTTCTAAAAGAAGCGAGTCAGAGAAAGACTTGGAGGAAGCATTGGATTATTGGTGGATGTGTTGTCATCAATGCCAAAGGGGGAGACTGTTGGAAATTTTGTCATTGATGGCAAAGGAGATGGCAAAGGAGGAACACCTAAAACAACAACAAGGCGAAAAGAAGCAGACAAGAAGCAGAGGCAGCAGAGAGAGCATAAGACAAGTAGAGCATAGAAGGAACAAAGGCAGCAGGAGTCAGATGAGGTGTTGCAAAGTAGTGAGGATAGTAGAAGAGGGCCATTTAATAGTATAACTGGAGAGACAGAGTAATGAGGAACAATTATTCAAGTGGGAATACCGTGAAGCACTGTTGGGAAGAATACATCACAATTCATTCTGCAGAATTAAATCAAGATGAGGAACATTACTCTGGTAACGTAGCAGAGTTCGAAGTTGAGGAAAAGAATTGTTGAATTGAAGGCGTAGAAGATTGGAGCCTCATGGGATTTGCTACAAGTATAACAGGTGGAGTGGATTCTATATACGCAACAGAGAAAGGAGCACAAAGAAACTAAGGCCACAGATATAGCAGAAAGAAAGAGACAAAGAAGTAGCAGAGGCAGCAAAGAAGTGAACGAAGGAAGCAAAAGAGACATTATATCAGAGGTAGAGGCATTATCACAGCAGGTTATCAGAGGCAGAGCAGAAAATTCCGAGAATCGCTACCCCAGCTGGAGGATACATAAACCCAATTCCAGGAATCACTTACCCCAAGCGGAAAGTATATATATATATATATATATATATATATATATATATATATATATATATACAAACCTTATTCTGAGAATCATTACCCCAGGCGGAAGGATACACAAACAAATTTCAGGAATCTTAACCCAAGTGGCAAGTATATATATATACAAACAAATTCCGAGAATCGCTACCCCCACTGGAAGATTCACTAAAGATCGAAGCGGAAGCAAGCTTATATATATGCGCAGTGAGACACATATGATGCACCATATATATATATATATATATATATATAGGTCCATAGCACATACTTTTATATGTAGCGCAAGATCTAAATAACCAAAGGTTCTATCAAAAATAAAAGGCTTATGTGGCGGGACCTGTATGAATCGCATCGGAGAAAAAGTTGGCTGCAGGACATATAAACAAAGACTTGCGATTACGATTGAAGCCTGGACCCAATGGGCTTATAAACTATGATTAAAAAATGTTTGAGTTCCAGTCCAATTGCATCAACAAAATGCAGTGAATAGTAGTCAATCGCATCGGACAAAAGCAGAACATCGAAGCATGAAAATAAAGGATTGCGATTGCGATTGAGTTCCGGACCCAATTGGTTTATAAATTATGATTTTATTAGTTTGAGTTCCAGTTCTAATCGCATCGACACATTTAAGTGAAGAGTGACTTATCGCATCGGAAAAAGGGCATTGGAACATGCAAATGGAATTTGCGATTGCGATTAATCGCAATCGGAAGTATTTGTAAAGCGATTCATCGCATCGCATCGAATCGGAGGCAGCTCATCGCATCGGCGGATAGACAAAGATCGGCAAGTGGGCCCAAAAGGTTGTTTCCTATGTTAAATGGGTATATTATAGCGCCGAGAGTTATTTGAAGGTTTCATAGAAAAGAAAGATTTTTATTGTTGGTTTGTTATATGGACCAACATATATTATGTGGAGTTATGATATGCGTCGAACGCATATATTATGTAGAGTTATGTATATTCATGGGCCCACAAGTCCCTGTTGATATATGCATAGGTGTGATGGTTTATCCACGTTATGATATGAAGGAATGTTGAAACCGTAAAGGTTTATGCCATGGAGTCTATGCCTATATGAGTATCCATTCCATAAAGTGGGCCTTATGTAACACAGTTTATCATAAAGTTCAAATGTTGATTAGAGTTTGGTTTAAATTATATATGCAGAACTGCCATAAAACAAAAGCCGTGGTGTATGTATGTTCCACTTGTGGAACTCACCACATCAACAAGACACTTGTTGTGTAAAGGGTTGGACGTTGCCCAGATTTAAAGTCAGTAGTTGCTTATATATATAAAAGGCACTATTATATATTTAAAAGGCATTGTTACAGAGTCACATGATTTAAAAAGTGCAGTTACATAAATACAGGAGTTACGCAGCAACCATAAACAGAAAGGCATATAAAGGAGAGAAAGGGACGAACACAGTCAAAGAAAAGACAAATGCGCAATGATCCAAAAGGCTGTATGAGTGAGCTGGAACTCTCATTGTAATTAAATGTAATATTTTAATTGATTTATATTTTTGTGATGCATTGGCAAGTCTCCGAAAGAGAACAAATATCCCACTGTAATGATAAATTGGTACCTACAGTTATATTTTCTGAATGAGCGGATAAAAGAGATGAGAAGGCAAAAGGCAAAGAGACATTGCTGTCCATTTCGAATTCCCAATAGAATACAAACAGCCATGAAACTCTTTTGTATAAAACAAGGTAATATCCAAAGGGAGAAGGCTAACGAAAGAGAGTGAGAGAAGAAGAGAGTGTGCAGCAGAATTGAAGAGAGTTGAAGAAAATAAGAAAGCTATAAGAGGTTAAAGAGAGTGAGTGAAGAGAATGCAGAAATGAAGCAGTGAGGCAGAGAAGAAGGAGGAGCTGAGCAGAGAAGAAGGAGAAGTTGATAGAGAATATGAGAAGATGCAGATATGATACAGGGCAGATATGAGAATAGATGAACAGCAGAGCAGATGGAACAAAATAGAGCTGATATCCGAGGTAAACCAGCAAGTTTTTCTCTTTGAAAGAGTAAGGAAGTTGGAGCTTGATAGATGTCAGTTGTAGCTGACTGAAGTAGGAGCCTCTTGTATGTTGGTGCCTGCAGAAAATAGATGGGAGTTGGTGCTTCCACATCAAGTTGTAGCTTGATAAAATGTCAGTTGTAGCTGACTGAGGTTGGAGCCTCTTGTAGGTTGGTGCCTACATCAAATTGTTGGGAGTTGGAGCTTCCTTGCAAGTTGTAGCTTGCAGAATCGAGGTAGGAGCCTCCTGTAGGTTGGTGCCTTCAGAAAATTAGTGGTGAGAGGGATTTGGAGCTTGCCTTTGCATCACAACAATAATAAGATGTGGTTTTCTCCCTTTATGGGTTTCCACTTATATCTGGTGTCTCTGTGCATGATATTTATGTGTTGATGTGGTTTATCTCATTTGCTTAATACTTGCTACTCTCATATTAAATCTACTGTTACATTATATTAATACTTGCTACTCACATTGTAAGACTACTCACATATTAATCTGAACATGAAATGAAAGTGTAAATAAGTTTTAATGAAAAAATTTTAAAAGTCCATGAATGTGTTAAACTGATTCACCCTCCCCCCCCCTCTCAGTTTAACTAAGGGTTCAACAGATCATGTTTATCTTCTTGTTGTTAGACCCCCTTTATCTCTTCCTTATTTGTCCCTGTAAAATAGGATAGTGCTTCCTGTATAGCAGTTGAGTGCTTCATTAATACCAATTCGAACCATTTGCTGCATAATTTGAACTCAAAACACGTGCCAAATGTCTTAAAGTCTTCATAGAGATTTGACCTTCCAGCTGTGTATATGTCAACTTTTCAAAAATGATATGGAAACTACCATAGTGCTGCGCTATGAAACTGTTTGTGTTTTCGTAGCACAGACATTTCTTTTGAAAAACATGCTTTAGATTCCAATTAAATGTGTCAAAACCCTTTGAATCTTTATTGATATTTAATATATATCTCCCACCAGCATCAAGGCTTCAAAACTGAACCATTTCTTCTTTTAAATTTACAAAAATTCACAAAACTGCATCCTACAGCAGTTTCGTAGCGCGCTACAAAACTGCTGAGTCTGCTTCAGCAGTTTTGTAGCGTGCTACGAAACTGTTGAATCTTCATCTTTCTCAGTTTTTTCCTCAAAATTTCGAGTCAAAAACCTTTAAAACTTAGTTTTCAGGTGTAGATCCATTCTTATAACAATAGCCATCAATCTTGAGCAGTTTAAAAAATGGAGCATTATTATATAACCTTCAAAGTTTACTTCAAAGATGAAACTTACTGTTTAGGTTGTAGCTCATCTTCTAACTGATTTAACTGTATCTCTAAATCTTCAATTCTCCTCTTGAGCCTTCTGTTATTAGCCCTCATTTTTATGTTAACCATCCTGATGAACTTGGCTTCCTTGATTGCAGGTAGGGTCCAGATGAAAAACTGAGCTTGACTACCAATCATTTCAGGATTTGGATTTTTCTCAAGCTCCCACAGCCCTTTCATCCTTTCAAACTTGACCTTCTCTTCAGCATATATTCTTTCTCTTTTCTTCAATTTTTCAATTTCATTATTTGCAAGCCTGATTTTATTCTTTACCTCTTCATAGCTTATTTTTGCCTTTTGAGCCTTGAAAACCCTGTTTCTTCAGAAATCTGCAATAAACCCTTCTAAAAACCCTGTGTCTTTAGCAAATTAACTATCTGAGTCTCCTGTTTAATAGAATGTTTCACTCAGGAATCGAATTCAGCCTCGCTTGATGAAAATTTTGTTTCCACATAGATTAATATCAAACTCACTTAAATTAACAAGCTTTGAAAACACTGGTATAACCTGTATTTGAATGGAACATCCTCGTTTGATTTTATTTAGTTCTGCCTTGCTTGAAATATAACCTCTGTCTCAATTAGAAAGGAGACAACACAGCCTCTCTTGATAAGAAATAGAGCCTTGCTTGATAACTAGGAATCTCACCACGGATTCTTTCTTTCAACACTTAAGAATGCATGCAATGTTTTCTTGCATGAGACAAATGAAAATGGCCAACTGTTTGAAATTTGAAAGGACCAATAATGACTGACCTCTAATTTGTGAAAAATGACCTCTAATGATGGCAAATAATGGTTTCATGCATGGAGGAAAACTCATGAAGGACACCCAATGATGGAAAATTTAACTATATTTGACAGATGTGACAGCTAAGAGACAAATCTGCAAATTCTCGATTTCATAGCGCATGGTGTGCAAATTTTGGTTTTTGCACTACGAATTCACCAGTGTTTTCGTAGCGCAAAATGGACTTTTTACACTAGATGCGCTACGAAAGCGCGGCTTCTGGGCTTATTCAATCAAATTTTCGAAACAGACTTTACAAATGGGTTTTAAAACATGGCATGAGACTTGTGAAGAGTGAAGTGAGGTTAATAAACAATGTTTAATGATGGTATGAGACCTTTAACCATGATCTAGACCTTGAAAAATATCAAAATGACTTTAACCCTATCTAACACTAGAACTTAGGAAAAAATATAACTAACCAAGTTTCAGAGATTTTTTATAGTGATAACAACTGGGATCCTCAATATATTCCTTGTAGCCTAATACGTCATCCTGGGTTAAGCTGCCCTCATCTTGAACTTCCAGCTTTTAGATATATTCCCCCTTCATTGGTGTAGGCTCTGTATACCTTTTAACTTGTGTCCCTTTTCTGCCTATTATCAAGTTTTCTAGTAAATTTTTCATAGCTCGCAACGCCTGAGGGTTGCACAACAACCTTATGCATAATTGTAAGAAATTTTTAATATCCTACGCTGGTTCCATATCTCCTTGGTGCGTAGCTGGAGAACACGTAGCCTCAAAGAGGTCCCTTCGTGCCTTTATAAATGTTTCCTTGACTTTTTCCAAGTCTAATCCTTCTTGGTTGTCAACTGCCTTGCAGATTAGTGAGTTGGCTTCATCCTTTTCCTTAGCTCCCCCAGTCGCTAATCCACTATGTGTTATTATATTGACTTTTGCCTCCTGGCCTTAGGTCCTGTGCTTCTTCTGCATAGAAAAAAAACTACTTCTCCTGTGTTAGTATGATTCTTTCGTCGTAAAAGATCACTTTAGATATGCATAACAAATAGCCCTAACATCGATTATGGCTGCCAAACATATTTAAATCTGCAATTAGATGATCCAAATAATGCTGCACAAATCCAGATCTAAGCATAAAAGACATTAAGCAGATAAAATACAATATGGCTCCATGCATCCAATAGACAAGACAAGAACAATGTGTTTAAAAGAATGTTTATATTATATTAAAGAATTGGGCACCTGAGAGGAAAACAAGAAAGGTGTTTTCCGGTTCTCCTCAATGGGGTGGGTTCTTGAAAGTCCTCAGCGTTTCAGACCTAAAATTTCTCTCTCTTATTGTGGTAGAAAACCCAGACAAACATAGAACTCAATGGGAGCTCACAAGGCAAAAATGGAAAATGGTGACCAAGAGTAGATCCAGTGTGATCTAATGCAATGAAGGTGACTAATGAATGAGGAAAACCCTTCTATTTATAAAAAAATATTGGGGTGTTCTAGAACTCGGTGCATGAATAAAATATTATTAATCGAATTCTAGAATCACCCTTTTGGAATATTTTATTATATTTGTTGGAGGGAAAAGGATTTTTGACTTGGGTCAATTCCTTTATTTATAAATAACAAATAAATAAATGATTTATTTATTATTTTAGGGAAATGATGGGAATATATATAAACATGAGCTAGATAAATAAAATGATGAATCCCACATACATGTGATGCCTGGAATAACTGTCAGGACTTATAAAATAATATTTTAGTTCATGAGATACAAATACACCCAAATGCCCCCTACACACGGGGAAGGGCTCGCAAAATCTGACTGATACATGCAAATCGAAGAGGTGCTGCAAGCGGCGGAGGCCGATATCATCAAATGAGAGGATCTGCATCAAGGGTTGAAATGAAGAAGTCATCCGGGCATGTGGGGGGCTACCTGCAGGGCCACCCCCTCATGAGGGTTGAGACATCTCACACACGCCCTGGAATCACCAATAGCTGCTGCTGCATCACTGGACCATCAAGTGTATAGATCACGATCATGCTGAAAAGAGCTCGAACCAAGGTACATTGCCCCCTAGACCTGGCTTCTAGAGTAAATGAGCTGATGTCGACAGAAGTAGGTCCGCCATAGCTGAGGATAAAAGGGAACCCCAATTAAGGCACGGGAGAAAATAGTAGAGTGACGAACAGACGAACACTAATGATGATAATGAAATGAGGGATACTGAGTAGCGGATGGACGACTTCCCTTGTTAGAGCATAAAGGGCATGAATGGCTTGGCAGCAACTGACACAATATCATGAGGGATAGGGGACAATGGTACTGAAGACCATAATGTGCAACATGAGAGAGGGACCGAGCAATGAAGGATGGAGGACTATAGCGGGATACAAAGGGACTCGAGATAGACTCCATGAATGTGATGATGACTCAACTCGGATGCTCTAAACAAGGGCGACTCGATAGTGCTGCCACACAGTAAAGGTCCAATGGGAGACCATAAAAACATGAGTACAATAGGGTATCTCATGACGAAAATCAACACAAACAAGGACAAGTAAAGAGGCAAAGTGGTGCCCCAAGTACGAGTGTTGTAAGTGAGGAAATTCGATTTTGGAGGAGGGTTATGGTTGAGGGGCATAGGTGCCCCCAAGCATGTTGTGGTCATGCCAAAATGTATAAAGGGGAATCTAAACACATTTTAATGATGTGGTGCACCATTTTTTTTTGTTATGGTTATGTAGTGTGATAAAGGAAATGGAGGACTACCAATCTCTTTTAGTACTGCGTATATAAATCTAATGGACTTTAAGTTTCCGGGTTGGCATACCAGGTGTCACTATCCCAAAGAGAGGATTTGGAGATAATGAATTGATGCTCTCCTATAAAACACATAGGTTGGTCAACAACAATGTCTAAGAGACTGGGTTGCGGATGTAAAATGAAGGAACGATAAGGGGTATCATCCCGAGAATGATTTGAAGTGGTATGGGACTCTAAAGGTTCTTCTAAATGTGAAAGAATAATGGTATTAGATTCGACATGACCAGAAACACTAGGAGAGTTGTGGAGAATTACTTCTCCGGGTCTCTCAAATATGGGTGCCCCCTTACCCAAACATTGTGCTGCAATGTAATGGTCACAAGGTGTATGTGTTTCGAATGCATGGTTTCGATGTAAGGGGGAATAAAGAAAGTCAGGGGAGATGATTCCTTCCATAATGTCGTCATCGAGATAGAAGATGGGGTGACTTGTGGAAGAAAGACCACCTGACGTGGTGAGGCTATCTGACTCATCATCATGAGAAGAGAGGTTCACATGCGCAACGTCATAAGGGGTGACATAAGAGTAAGTAGATAAAGGATCTACTAATCTTGCGCCCAAGGTGATTGCTGAAGGAAGGTCAAGCGAAACAATAGGGGAGGATTCAGAGGGAATGTTCCCCGAGGGTCTCATGGATGATGATAGGTAGAAAATGGTGGATGAAGGATCCATCATCTTGACATCAGGAGGGGGAATGTCAATGGGAGCAATCATGTCGAGTAGTTCTGCCGGAGCAAAATGCGCAAATAGGGGAGAGGTGAACTTGTTGCGCTTGGCCGTGAATTGGTGGATCGCGGAGAGAGAGGTGCGGAAGTCCTCGAGGTGGGGACAAAGGTGGGTGTAATGGCCATGGAGATCACACAAAGCACAGGGGTGGTTGGTGTGAAGAGTTTTGGGGTTCTTGGCCACGGTCATGGGAGAAACAAAGGCTTCTAGGACCGTGGACTCAAGGAACGCGACATGAACCATGGGCTTGAGATGAGGCAGTTCAGGACAGGTATGGGTGGCGTGACCGACAACATCACACAAAGCACACTGGATGGTATGCTTTGGAGGCCGTGGAGGGGCAGGGTTTGTCGGGGCAGTCTTGTCAGTTGATGCCCCCCTACGAGCTTTTCCAGTCTTACCCGAAGCGTTCGCAATGGGAGGTGGTTCTTATTGAGGTGGCTGAGGCACTGTTGTAGCGGGATAATTTATGGGGACCGGTTGAAACGGATTCAAAGAAAGATAAGGTTTGGGTTGACTAGGCGGGGTAGTGGTTGGAGGGTCAAGGTACCAGACAGGTATACCCAAGGTCAAGTTAGGGACCGAATAAACTCCAGGAGGGGGAGCAAGGAAAGGTATCTGACTAGAGGGGTGATGGCCAGGTGGGACGACTCCTAAATGGCTAAGGCGTGGGGGAACCATTCCAGGAGGGGAAAGAGGCTCATGAGTACTAGCTGGATGGGAAGGTCCAGGCAGAAGAAGTTCGGGCAGCTGAGGTGAAGGGCTAGGAGCAGATTGCTGCAAGTGAGGTTGAGGTTGCTGACTAGACGAAGCGGGCTATTTAAGGTCAACCCAAGACGATTGCATCATGCAAACATTAGCTAAGCTGGGATCAGAGACAGGAGGAGGAGGAAGACCAAGGAAGGTTCCAAGTAAGGAGGAGTCTTTGTAGACGCTAGGGGAAACACTGGTCAAAGAATCAATGGTTTTTTTATTGGTTACAGAAGAGAGGGTTGACTCAGGAGAGGTCTGATATTTTGGCTCATGATACGTTAACTGGTTGATGGTGACTATCTTTCCATTTTGAGGGAAAAACATCTTGCGGTGGACCGCGGATGGGACAACATACATGGCATAGGTGTAGCTATGCCCAAAAGAATGTTATAATCAAGAGGGGCGTCGATGACTTCAACGTCAATGCAAACAGTCTTGCCCACAAGAGTGATGGGACAATTACGGAAAAGGACAATGGGCTGGGAGGCGTGGCCATCCCACGCTCGAAGAGTGATCGTGGAAGGGGCCAACTCAGGAGATCTGAGTTGTTTCCAAACCAAAGTGGACATCACATAGGTGGATGCCCCCTCATCAATGATGCACCGGGAAATGTTAGCGTTCCGGATTTTGACTGAGATTTGGAAAGCTACAGAAGCAGGAAGAGGAGACTCCAACTGATGGGCATCGAAAATAATCAATTGGTCATCTACAGGATCTACAGTGCCCAGGGCAGATAGTAGAGCTTTTCTTAGGGAGGGGCATGACTGGAGGAGTTCCAACATTGAAATGGCAACAAAATATTGGGCCAGCTCATCTACTATGCTAAACGAATGGGCAGCTCGGTCAAAAGTAGCATTTCGGTGTAATGGCCCCTTAGGAATCTTGGTATGAACCTCGGCTTTGGGCAGAGGGATATGCAAGGGACCATAAGTTGGCGAAAGAGGCTCTGTAGAACCTGAAGAAGGTAACTCGGGGACAGATGGAGCAGGAGGTTGGGGGTACATACGGGACTGAGTGTGAAGGTTAAGGTCGGTGGTTATAGGTTGGTCAGAGTTCATCATGAGGATCTGGTAATTAGAGGTACCAGATGTAGGAGGTTGAGTGGGTACCGGTCCGTGAGGTGGTTGGGTAGCCACGAAGCTTTGCTGTGGGAAAGGATTGGTCGCGCTCTGTTGTGCATACACCTACCCCTGAGGGGGTGGTGGCTGCGGTTGTGGGGGTTGAGAAGACAAGGGAGGCAGGGGTGCTAATGCCATAGGAGTTAGAGCACTAGGCTGTGGATATGGATGATAATGAGGTTGGGTAACAGTGTGGTAAACAGGGGGTTGGGAAAAAAGAGGAGGCATGCCAGATCCTAGATGTGCGCTACAGGGAGGGAGAGGAGTGCAGGAAGTGGTGCCCCCTCCCCCAGGAAAACCATAGCTCATGGGAGGTTGAGCGGATGGATTGGAGATAGCTCCAACGATAATGTCGGCAACAGGAGGTGCCCCGGGTGCATGAGCATTACCGGGTCTGGGGAGATCAAGTAGAACAGTATAAACATAACCCGTTTGAGCGTAGATCAGGTCATATTTTAACGGCATTTGGAGGGCAGCTTCTTTGGTTTGAGGGAAATGCGATGCGACATCTTTCCCGATAGGTGGCAAGAGAGATCTAAGGAACCAGTCCATGTAGACACAGTCTTCGAAGCTAGGACATTGACATAGGCTCTTTCTTCTCCACCATTCCTGGACATGATTGGATAGGCGGGTCGGAGAATATTGATGGAAAGAAGTCAAAAGTTCGATACCAGTGTCATAATGAAGGGGAAGCTGGAAGTAAGATAAAAATTCCCTAGCAAGAGTCGCAAAGGTGGTATGAGAGGAAGTGGGCTGATCAACATACCACTTAGAAGCTTCGCCTGTAAGCGTGCGTTGGAACAATATAAGACGAATGGAATCATCAATAATGGAATGGGATGAATACCACATGTGGAAAGATCGGATATGATTGGAGGGATCTTCTCCAGCAAGGCCTTCAAACTTGGAAATGTCAGAGGGGAGCTTGGTTGGCATAGCAGGCCAACTAACATCGTGGCGGATAGGATCATTGATCAAATGATTGAAATCGAGGAGACTGAGGCCTACCATGAAGGGGAGAAAGGGAGCAGTCGAGGTAGTTCCTGTGGTGGTTTCGATAGTAACAATCCCAGCATTAGGGCCGGGATTGCCACTAGCGTTAGGCCCTGGACCAGACATGGTGAAGGTAACAGGGGGAGAACCAGAAGTAGGGGGAGAAACCAAAGAATCAGAAGATAAGTGAGAGGGCAAACTTGGGGGAGGACTAACTCGACGACGACGGGAAGGATCAAGTAGACCAACTGGAAACTAAGGGTGAAGGCTAAGAAGTCTCCGGGATAAACGCCTTGGAGGCATAATGATGACGAGAAGAAGAAAAACTGACAAAGGCAGGGCAGTGCAAGATCAAGTGAGGTCAATGTCAAAACAAGGGCAGAGAGGTGCAGTGTCAATTGATTTTAAAGTCTTTTCCAGGCGGTGTTAACCAAGCTCTTCTTCACTTAGGGTCAGTGTGTGGCGTGCGTTAATTTTAATTGTTTAAACCCAGACGTTTTGAGAGTAAAATAAAAAGTGTGTTGTGTAACTGAAAAATAAATCTATAGTAAATAAGACTAAAAGAACAGAAAATTAACAGCTAACAATGCATCAATCTAACCCAAGGAGGCGGGTCGCTCAAAACTAGTCTATAAGAGGGAAAAATCTAATCAAAGCATGCTAAAAAGAGGCCAATAGATCTAAGGTCGGGAGGGACAGGGATCTAAAGGATAAATCTGCTGAAAAGAGGTGCAGATAACAGCAAAGAGACAGATGCAAGGTTGCTTCTAGAAAGGAGGGGATCAACTAAAGGTAGAAGGGGCAAGGAGGCAGCCCTAAAAATGAACCCAAAAAAAACTATATGAGGTGTTTTGAAAGGGAGAAGAGCTGATCTGTAGGGATCTGAAAAGGAGGTATCAGATCAGAAAGAAAAAAGGTTGAAACTCTGGAAATTCAGACTTCTGAAACAGAGAAAACTCTCCCACAAAAAGTGGAGGGTACTGAAGCCCTAGGGGGCTAGATTCCCACTTATTTGAGTAAAACGGAGCAATAATAGGTCTAAACGAGCGAAGATGGAGGTCAGACAACCCTGACAGAGGTTTAGACAAAACCCAGAAAAATTTCAGAAAAATTCCAGAAAAAAGTCCAGGTCGCAATTTTTAACCTGTTTTTCGCTCAAGTCGCAGTTTTTGGGCTTTGTTGCAAAGTGACAGGCAACAAAATAGTGAAGGGAAAGAACATGAAGAAAGCAAGGACAAGGATAAACAAGACAACCCTCGAGCAAGAAATGATGAGAGCAAGCAAACAAAAAACATAGAGCATGAAGGACATTCTCCAAAGTATGTGCTAGCTGCCTCACCAAGGCAAGGGGCCATAACTTCTTCGCCAAAGCTAAAATGCCAAACAACAAGGAAGAAAACCAAGAAAAACTCAAAATTGCCCAAAGAGGGCACCCGGTAGAAAAAGTGAGAAAAGGCACATCAAAGATTGAAATTTTAGCCTCCGCTTCTCTACATGCTTCTAAAAACCCATGAGGGGTATGCTCGCCAAAATTGGGCATAATTCGACAAGTTTTTGTTTTTTGACATTTTTGGGCTTATTTGCAGAAAATCATGGGCATCACCATTTTTTTCTGAAGCATCCTCAGAGGTTGAAAGTGGTACCATTGGATGCATTAAATTCAAGGGCATCTACTCAGAAAAATTCAGATCAATTGAAGATGTTTTGGTCACCAAAGAGGAGAAAAACAATCACTTTTTCGACACTCTGCCTCACTTATCAGCAACGGCTAATTTCAGGGTTTTTCCACACAGGTCAGTTTTTCACAGACTTCCATTGATCAGTTTGGAGAAGAAAAAGTATTTTTAGAAACTAGACATCCAGGGCTTTCCAATGAGCCATCACATGCCTATTTTCGACATCGGAAGGTCCTTCAAAAGTTGCCACAAGACAAGGCATTTTCTGCTGCTATATTTCTGAAGCATTTTTGTGAAAAATGCAGTTTTCTGAAGTGGCTTTTCCAAATGTGCGTTTAGCTTTTTTTGGCCATTGTTAGTTGGGAAAAGTCAATTTAATTTCATTTTTTAGAATTTTTAAGATATTTTTATAGATATTTTGTGGCTTGGGCTTTGCAAAGCCTCAAGGACAAAATCAGATATTTGTGATGGGCCAATGAGCTTGCTAGTTTCTCTATGAGGTTTTCCTTCTCTTTGGCCTATTAATTCCAAGAGATTTCATTGTAAACAAGGCTAAAATTGATGATATAGAGCAATACATGATATTAAAAGCTTTGAAGAAACATTTTGTCTCATGATGTGTATGATTTCTTGTTTGTCTTGGATGGTGGAAGAGGACTGTTTGTTGGATTCCTTGGCTTGGTAAATGGTATAGTGTTCCTATCTGTATGTTTTCCTTAGTTTATCATAAATGTTTCCATGTTTATTGCTTGTTGTAGGTCAGTAAAGAATAGATTTGAGACATGCCCATGGAGGCACCTCAGGTTTCCTGATTTTATTACAGCTTTTATGTTTTTCTTCCTTCTTAGTCATATCAAATAATTCTTAACTGCTCTTTGATCACTGAATAACTTGTTGCTTGTTTCATTTATGGTTGTTATGCATGCTAAGTATGATTCACGATACACCCTACTTACTCATGGCTAGTCAATGCTCCATCTATGAAAACTCTCTTTGATTTATTGATTGTCTTAGTTGAACTAAGGAGGTCTTGTTTCGATCTTGCCCTTTGCCTAAAACTTTGCATTCTGTTTTCAAAGTTCCCAGTAGCTCGAAATATGATGTGTAGGAGTTCCCTCTTCGTAAATTGAGTTGTTTTTCCATCTTATTTGTTTTCCCAAAAATATGAAGGTGATTTCCCAAAGTTGGAGGGTCTTATACTTCCATGCACCACTAGAATGTTTATTTTATGCATTTATTAGTTTAAGTTTCATTCATAGAGACCAATGGCTAGCCCTAACTTATGAATGCTTACTGATTAACTGTTCATGTTTAAAATCTCTTTGTATTTCACAAACTTAGTGTCCATCCCTTTTCATTCCACCTAAAAGAATCCATTTTACTTCGACCAAATCGGCCTTGCAATATACCTTCTCCACCCTTTGAGGCAGTCTTCACCTTATTGACCCCATAGCCCATTTGATCTGATATCTTGTTATCTATTTATCTTTTGATCAGTTCTTCCCTCAAAAACCTAAAACAAACCAAACACACTTAACAACTAGCCTAAAATCAGAAACATAGAAAGAAAACAAGTTTATATCCTTTTCACAAATAGAGAGAGCCCTCTCTGAGTCCAGAAAGGCTAGGTCCTTGGGCTCCAAAGTTGGTTTGATGTTACCCTGTCATTTGGCTTGCCAATATGCCAAATCACAGGACCCTAACACGTTCCAACACCAGTAGATGGGAAAAAGGAAAAATGGCTTTACATGCAGCTTGAAAACTAGGATTTAGAAAAGGATGATAATGGATCAAGTCAAGATGTGTTTGTTTAAACCATCTCTCTCCTATGCAAGGGATCCTAGTGGCTTTAGAGACAACTTTAGGGGTCAACTCAAAATTTAACCCTACCATATAAACCTTATGCTCATGAAGTCTTAAGGAAAATAACTCAGTCAATTTAGGATGGCTTTTGATTTCTTGTATCTTGTTGCAGAACTCAAAACATCCTAATTCTTGGAAACAAGACAAGACAGAAGGTGAGGCAGTCAGCTCTTTGGTGTCTGTAGGTTCGAACCTGTTGGGCTTGCCTCCTTTCTTGGCCTGTCTTCTTGGTCTTTGAGGCTCATCACTTTCTTCTTGAGACATAATGACTAGGTTATCTTTATTTCAATTTTGAAACAAAAAGACTCTTTCTAGATGAAGTGTAGAGGAGAGAGGCTTTCAGGAGACCTAGGACCTCTAAACAAAGCAGGATGCTTTAACAGAGAATAGGCCACACTGTCTTCAGATTTTTTATCTCAAACTACCTTAGACTTCAATCCTAACCTTAATTGGCACTTTTACAGCTTAAAAACCAATTGAAGAGATATAAATTGATGGAAAAAACCTTTAGAAACTCTTCCCCGTGATGAGAAACAAATTCTGGGTGAAAACAAGAATTTCTGTCTTTTCTGTGAAAACTGGGTTGTGCTGCGCTTTTCTCTCAGGCGTGCAACGTCATGGCCCGAGCCACCTCTGCATGCAGCATGTGCGATGACTGCAGTGCTGGGCATGAAAAACCCTTGGCCTGGGAGGCCTTTGCACGTGGTGTGTGGGATGAATGCAGTGCTAGGCACGTAACACCCTTGGCCCGGCTAGCCTCTGCATGTGGCGTGTGCGATGACTACAGTGCTGGGCGCGCAACACCCTTGGCTCGGGCGGCCTCTCCACATGGCGATGGGCACTCTTGGGTGGCAGACTCTTCACGGCTATCGGGCGGCAGCTTGGGCGCTACTGGGCAAACGTTCCTGCACGCCGGGTGGTCAAAAAAATGCACAACACTGATTTTCAGGCATGCATCGTCTCGTTATAAAATGCACTGGGCACAGCTACAGGCGCACAGCGCCAGTCTACAGCACGCAACGTCTCTGGTTTTCTGCACGAGGATGCTTCTAAAGGTGAGGTT
This sequence comes from Pinus albicaulis, assembly GCA_034641835.2. Lineage (NCBI taxonomy): Eukaryota > Viridiplantae > Streptophyta > Pinopsida > Pinales > Pinaceae > Pinus > Pinus albicaulis. The sequence continues at coordinate 1,899 of JAXQQM020083408.1, read as the reverse complement.
ATTGCACAGTGCTTGGCTGATCTCGAAGTGAAAGAGGGGAAAATTGTTGAAGTGACTTGTATTCCCTTTTTTGAAAAGATTTAGACCCAAAACCCACTTCTCTAAAGTTTTTAAAGATCATACTTCTTATTCCTCCTTTTTTACCGTTTTTTCAATATGGCAGCCTTTTAGGAGCCAGTCTTTGTCATTTCAGGGAGAATTAAAAACCATAATTCCTCCATGCTTAGAAACAAACTTGTGACTATCCTTTGTGTGACAGTTTTAACCAATCAAACCTTGATGGTTACTCCTTTAACGCAAAAGGCAGCTAGAGCCTTAAAACATCAAATTTCTTCACCTTTTGAACTTCAAAAACACTTATTTGATTTGAATGGAGTTTTATATATTTTTCCTTATCTTCAAAATGATAACACCAGGAAAAATTTTACACCCTCTGTTGTTGATGAAGGAGGTGTTTATGCCTGTTTGTTTATCTCTCCAATTTTCTGAAAATGTTTGAGAAAACTTTCCACTGTGGGGTCAACAAAAAAATTTTGTGTTTTTTGAACAAAACATACCTATTGTTTTCTTCTTTAGTGTGACTGTCCTTTTGTAGTAGTCTTGGTCTTTTCCTTTGATGGCACTTCTGATGATTTTTTTCTTGTTTGCAGGGGCATGGAAAAAGAGCAGTCGTCTTTCTCCTATTTATGTTTTGAGGCATAAAACGATCTTAAGGGCACCTTTGCCATAATGTGCCATGTTGTTCACATATTACTGATTTTTCTAAGGCTTTGCACAAAGACTTGAATGAGCAGTATGTTACCTCTTATAGTGACATCAAGACCTCTGCAGTAGCCTCCAATTTGGTGCACTTTTTAGCCACTGTGGATGATGTTCTGAAATATTTTAGGTAACCCTGATTTGTAGTGAAAAACTTGATTTTCGTGTGTTTTTGGCTCACTGTACCTCTATTCAAAATGCCAACTATCTTGACTGAAGCTTTTCTTTGGTGCCTCTCTTTTTCCCTATTTTGATTTAGGCCAAACATTAAGACATCCCTGCAGAGATGTATTTGATAGGGTGACTTAGTCTTGGCAAATTTTACTGTTGGTTTAGGAGGGGCCACCTTGGAGATTGTTTGAGCACTTTTTTTTTAGAAAAATGACCATGTCAGCTCTACTTCTCTTGATTTTAACTTTGAGCTATGTTGAAACATAAATGTATGAGACATGATGGTGCATGACTTAAGGAATACTAATATATTTGTTTTAGCAATGTTTTTAGGAAAGGGCTCTTGACTGATGGTTAAAAACATAGTTTTTTAACTAGACATAAGGATTTTTTAGGTGTTTTACCTAAGCACCATCACCTATAAACCTAGACACTTTGTCATTACTGTGAAGGGTTTTCTAGACACACTTTTGTTATCAATAGTGACTTGGGTAGCAGGAAAATATAAGGAAAGACTTGACTTATCTTGGCTAGAAAATTTTGTGAAATAGGAAGATTTCAGGCATCAGAAGTAAGATTTTTACAGACAGAAGTATTAATCATGGATAGAGTAAGGCCTACTAGTCTAGGATGGGGTTTTGCGAGGATGACCATTTTGATCACAACAGACAAGAAAGGGGAAAAGTAAAAAAAATTCTCTGAGGGGATTTCTAGAGGAAAAAATGATTGTTTGAATTTGGTTTCTAGAAAACCTAGATAAATCATATAGTCATCTAAACAGTTGAAAAATAATGATGACTAACAGATCTCATACAACACTTTTTAAAAATCAATGAAGATATGGGAAATTGGCATCTTGAGGATCTATTAGAAGAAATTCATGCATTTCATACTCAATATAAATATTATGACATGCAAGAAGAGTTGGTTGAGGATGAAATCAATCAGGAAATAAAGGAAGAAAATCCA
>JAXQQM020065297.1:0-62848 GCA_034641835.2 Pinus albicaulis | reverse complement strand
CAACTGCTTCTAAATGTATTGTGAACCTGAGATGAAGCTGCAAAACAAAAGTCACTCATTAGGACCTTACAGCTCTTTCCAGCATGAAAATCACAGTAAGAAAAGGTCGCCACTGTCTCAGCAGAATGGTAAATTGTCAAGGCCCAGAACCTCCTTCATTTACAAGCAGAGGGTTAAGGCGCCTCCTTCATCCATAAGCAGAGGGCGCAGGCCAGTATTGACTCAGAAGGTTGCAAAAGTCCAGGTTTGCCTTTCTTTGAAACAATGAAACAATATCTTCGGGTTTTACAGAGCAATTGATAGTCATAATAGAATGGGTTGCTGATAAAGAAGCTCATTTCAAACTGCAAACCATATGAATTGTTGAACTTTAGAAGGACCTGTCATCAGTAAACATCCAAATCATAAGAAGCCTGTTTTGTTCAAAGATCAAATGGAATAAGATGCTGTTAACCAATGCCATTACACAGGCAGAGAGAAAGCCCTTAGCTTTTTCAAATAAACTGACCTTCATAGTCACAAAGAGTTTTTGTCAAGTAAGAGGTCATGAGATAAACAATCCAAATGATAAATTTCTCAGTCACCCTTAGAACAGTGTCACTGTGGCTAGGGTTTTCTTCTAAAACACAGTGATGCTTGCAAGTAAAGATGCTAAGATTGGTGTTTTTCAAGAAGTTTACTTACCACCACATTCAGAGAAAGGCTGTGTCGAACATAGTGGTAAAAAAGTCTCTGGACACCTTATCTGATGAAGAGACTCCTCCATGCATGAGTAGAGGGCCAAAGCCATTGCAAGTTGCTAAAACTAATTGATACAAGAAAGCAGTGGAAGGATACCAAAAAGGAATAAAGGTCATTACACAGATGAATGATAGTGTTGGTGATGCAAAGATATTGGTACTCCTATTTCAAAGAACTATCTGTCAAACTATACCTACAGTAGGAAAGAGACAATATTGAATATATGTGTGCCACTGATACGAAAAAGAAGACTTTCTCCTTGAGGAAAGGGTCAAGCAACAAAACAATATCATACACCAAAGGTCCAAAGAAGCGCCTTTCAAGAAATGGTGTTTACAGCTTTCAAATGTTTTTGGTGCATTATGAATAGCCCTTCCTTGCTAACAATCGCCAAGAGAGGAAAACAATGAACATAGTTCAGTCACGAAATGGTTCTATTGACAAAAAAGGGTTTAACACACTGATCAAAACAAAGTAAGGGCTGTTTATCAAAAAGCCCTGTTTTCATATTCTACAAGCTTGTCTTTTCGGATGGAGGAGGCAAATGGGTATATGATCTTATGATTAGGCAGAAGGACTTTGTTTTGATGAATTATCACTGTTTATATGTCTTATAACAAACACACTTGTTATCATTCCAAAGGACAAATGTGGCACAGAATTACATGGAAAAGGGACACCTGAACAGACCTTTTAAAATTCTGTCACCAAGAAGATTTCCCCTTTAAGTTATTGTTCACTATGTTCCAAAGGTTTTTCAGCCTGTGATCATTGTTGGATAGTTTAAAAAGAAGAAGCACAACCTTTATTATTTAAGGGAAAAAGGGTACTGTATACTACACCTACAGGCAGGGATTTGAACACCCACTATAGGTAAAAGATGAAGAAGCTGCCGAAGACCAAGAGTTGTCAGAGAAAATTGACAAATTACCTGTGTTATTAAAACAAGTAAACGAAGTGGTGGAGTTGGTCGACTTAAATTGATCAAAGTTCAGATCTCGGGGTCAGAATCAAAGGGCGGATATATATATATGCAAATCACAAACCCACTGTTTGAAAAAACAAACAGAGTTAAAAATTACTGTTAATTCCGAAAGGGTGAGTGACCGTTGGAGAGTTATGGTGATATAGTAGCAAAAATTAGTATAAATTATAAATTTTCATTTTTTAAATACGAAAGAGTCCATTCGCATCCGGCATCAAACAAGCAAGAAAGTTGGGCGAAAATTCAAAAATTTGCACTCAGAGGCGGCGCGACGTGCCTGGAATTTGGCGCGACGTGCCTGGGCAGCAAAATACACGGGGCCTCTTCGTCGGCGCGACGTGCCTGTAGGTGGGCGCGACGTGCCTGTAGGTGGCCGCCCGACCACACGACAGGCCGACCCGACACCCTTTTTCCTGCGCGACGGGTTTTCTCCGAAGGTTGCCGGAGGCGGCGTGACGTGCCTGGATATAGGCGCGACGTGCCTGGGCAGCATTTTACAAAGGTTTTATTCGTCGGCGCGACGTGCCTGTAGGTGGGCGCGACGTGCCTGTAGGTGGCCGCCCGACCGCACGACAAATCGACCCGACAGCCTTTCTCCTGTGCGACGGGTTTGCTCCAGAGATTGCCGCGCCACTTTTTCAAGCTATCCAGGATTTCTTACATCTTTTCAAACGAGCATCCATCAAGTTCGAGGTATTTTTATGAACTCCCCATCGATTGCAAGGTATCGATAAATGACAAGAACAAGTGCAGAAAGCCCGGACATTGCCATTATTATCTACACAAGTGAGATGAAGTGAACCGTTTAAATACGGGTTTTTATGGATGAGAACCGCTTGTTCATTTTCAAATCAATCGAGGGATTTATATTGTTCTAGGAAGCACCGTGTTTACTGAAAAAATATCTTCGTTGCGTAAATACAGACCTAATTCTAATGAAGAACCTTTCACGCTATCATCCATACATTTCCACACTACTAAAACAGTGAAGTATACTCAGTGAGGGGGTTTGACATTTTTTATTGTTTTGAAAGAGAAGACTCTGGTAATCCCTGTCTAAAAATCTTGTTAGTCTTCTAGAAGCTCTGTCATTTTGCCTCAGCCCTGTGTTCTTGTTGTCTAGACCTGTGTATGGTGACTTGCTTGATGAACAAACAGTGAAAGGAGGACACACTCTTGCACAGGACAAAATTGTTGGATGTTTGAAAGTTTCCTTGAACAGGGAGTTTTTTGTGTTAAGGTTGACATTTTGACTTAAAGGCAAGAGAAACCATTTCGACACAAAGACACTATTTAAGCAGATTGCTTTTCATTCACTATATTCTCCCACTGTAAATTTGTTAAAAAAGAGTTTCCTAAGGTGAAACAGTATACTGAGGAGCATAGTTCATGGATGGGTTTCTAAACTTTGGAGGCAGAGATACCAAAGTGGTATTAGATTTCTCAAAACTTTCCAAAGGTGCAGAGTCATTTTCTAAAAAGGCAGAGTTATTGGTGGATAAATGTTAAACATTAGAGGCAGGGGTATATAGGTGTTGATGAACTATTTAAACTCACAAATTTGAAAATAGTTCCTGGCTGAAGCAGAGAATGTGTCTTCTAAACCACTGTACACTGATTTTTCACCTAAACTAAGTATGCTTTTTCATTGCACTACATTGTATTATTCTGAAGATTGTTGAACAGAGTTTTTCTGAAGGTGAAACAGGGCATTTTTCTAGAAGGCAGGGTTGTTAGTGATTGGGCACTTGTTGATGATCAGAGTTTACATTGAAGCCAGAAGTACCAAAGTAGTGTTAGATTTCTCAGAACTTCACAAGAAAAGGTGTCCTTCACAAAGCACTGTGCACCGATTTTACAATCTAACTTGAGTCTGCCTTTCCTAGAAACCATATTGTATCATGTTGAAGACTTGTTGGACAGAGATTTTCAAAGGTAAACAAGACAGTGGTTGGGCATTTGTTGATGATCAAGTTTACATTGAGGTCAGATGAATAAAGGTGGCGATTGACTTCTCAAAAGTCACAAGTGAAAGGTGTTTTCCTTAACACTTCACCTAACCAAAAGGTCTCCTTCTTTCCACTGTGTGGTCTTCACAGAAATCTGCTAACAGAGGTATTTTTCAAGGTAAATGACCTAAAAAGCAGGGTTATTATTTTTGAAGCTTGGTTTTGAAGACACAAAAACAAGTGTAAGCTGGCCTCTAACAAAGTTACAAGAGGGGTAATTATTCAAGACTTTGCACAGAGAATCTACAAAACAGTTTCTTACACATGGTCCCATTGTTAAAAGGGTTACATAGCTGAAGTGTATCCAGAATTGAAGGACTGTTGTTAATAAGTGTAGAGGGGGCTTATTCAAGGAAGCATTGTTACATTTCATCCAAACCACAGTGTCCATATCTGTCCAAACAGTTTGGTGACCTGTCTCAATCCAGCAGAGCATTCCTCATATAGTGAAGGCAGTTTGCCTCTTGCAAAGCTTGTTTCAAAGTCAGAATGCCTCCAAAACGAGATCACAAAGGCGGGGACAACATAAGAGATATGAGCCTATCTCCATAGAAACAAATGCTCACCCATCAATGCTTTTCAACTTCCAAGAAGTAGGCCGTCTTGATTTCCGTCGAGGATGTAGAAGAAGTCATATTTCTCGCCACTTACACATTTGTGCGCTTTGAGATTCAAGGACAAACACTTCCGTTCAGCGTGTCTTGACTTCAAAATATCTCCAAGGTATGTATCCAAGGCTACCAAGATCCCATATCATGGTGAAAAGTGGTTGAAACAAGCGCATCTTGATCTGGAGGATTATAAACCTTTCATCAAGCCGGAACATAGAGAGACCATCACTTCTATTTTTCCTTTCTCCTATCTTCTTGACAGTTATGCTCCACTGATGAAGGCCATAATGAGATATTTCACTGTGAAGGGAGGTTTAGCCAAATTTTTGCCTATCATGTTCGCTTGTTGATGCATTTTACTAGAAGCAGGCAATTAGACCTTCCATACTTTTTGTCCAAAAGCATAGAGAAAATGGCAGCTACTGTCCAAAAGAAAGCTCCACCTCAGCAAATCCCTTCTATCTTTCACCATTCCTTGATCAAAATCATCTTCTTACACCAGTTGGAGAAGAAAGGAGTTTCATGGGATTCATTCACAGTTGCCGATTTTCGCTGACTGCCCTCCGTTCATGTCTTCCCCATCACCGTCCACGCTCAGTGGTTTCGTATTCCAGGCCTACCACTAAAAACTCAAGATGGCCACCGGGCGTGCCCAAGTAAATTAGGGGAGAAGGAGAGAGCAGTGAGCCACAGGGAGAAAAGGAGGATGATGAGCAGCAGCAGCCAGATTTTGAGGGACAGCAACAGTTGGAAATCAGTGGACAGCAGCTAGAGGTTGATGAACAACATCAAATTCAGGAAGAGGGACAGCAGCTAGAGGTTGATGAACAGCAACAAGTACAGGAAGAGGAACAACAACAGATAGAGGTTGAAGAGCAGCAGGTTGAGCAAACAATTGAAGCATCTTTTGAGCCACAAGCTGGACAGGATGTTGAGGAGAGACAGCAAGCTGAAGCTGCCTCCTTGACAGTGACCAAAATTGTTCCTAATAAGAGGAAATTGCCCAAAAAGACAACTTCTAGTTTGCCAAGGAGAAAAAGCGCTAGATTGGCCTTCAAAGGAAAAAGTGCAGTTGGAGAAAGTGCCAAGCATGGAGGTAAATCAGCTGTCATCCCTATACCAAGCGATGACAGTGACAATGAGGCCCACATCCTTGAAAACCTCCTCATTCACAAAGAAGGGAAAATTGAAGTGTTACAAGAAGATCTTCAAAGGGCGAGGAATTTCAACCACTTCTTGGAGGTTGAAAACAAACAAATGAAGTATCATGCAGCCATTCATGAAGCAAGGGCAATCAAGTACAAAAAAGAGGCAGAAAAAGCGCAAGTAAGAATTGAAGAGCTCATTGGAGAATTTGATGATGAAGAGGAGGAGGACCAGCTTCAAAAGAGGCAAAGAACCACCTGGGCGCTAGAAGAGCCTTGGAGAAATTGCAGTTTCTGGGTGAAACGAGTCGACCGACAATGGTCCTCTCACCAGTCCTCCTTGAGCAGGAAATTGAGGAAAACAAGGAAGCATGGCTTGAGAGGGCTAACCAGCATTTAGAAACAAAGCTTGAGAAGGAAAACAGGGATCTTGAGCTACAGAGAAAGAGGACTCTTCACTTTCAGAAGCTAAATCAGTTTGCCAGGCGAAAATTAAAGGTAGCGCAAGAGAAATTGAAGAAGTTGAAGGAGAGGCGCTATACCTACAAGAATCGTCAAAAAGCATATCAGCCCTTGATATTTTGGCCTCAGCTTCGGAGCATGTTGCTATGGACCCTTGAAGGTCATGCATGCCAATTTTGGGCCTTTTTCGGCAACTTTTTGTTTTTTTGGCATTTTTGGGTTTTTGGCCGAAAACTCATAATTTCGCCATTTCAGTTTGATGAGTTGTCAAAGGAGGAGAATGATACCGATGGATGCCATAATTCTATGAGCAGGTCTCCAGCGATTTTCAGAGCATTTGGAGATCATTCGCCCCCTCAAATTGGCGAAAAATGCCCTCTTTTTGCACATTCTGCCCGCCATATCAGCAGTCTGCTATTTTCTGGGTTTTTGCACACAGGTATAGTTTTGAGGGACTTCCAGAGATCAGATTGAGGTGATTTCAGTTGCGCCGGAAAGCAGACACAGAGAGCTTTCCAACGGGCCATCATGAGCCTCATTTCAACACCGGGAAGGCTGCCATTTGCATCCAGCAAGTCAGGGGACTTTTTCGGTGCATAAATATGAAGTATTTTTATAAATTTTGAACTTCCAAAAATCTGCTTTTCCCAAATGTGTGTTTAGCTATTTTTATACTTGGGAAATGATGTAAAGTCAATATAATTTCCATTTTTAGCAGTTTTTAGATATTTTATGGGATATTTTGTGCCTTGGGCTTTGCAAAGCCTCAAGGACAAGTTTAGATATTTTGACTTGGCCAATGGGATAGCTAGTTGCTCCATGAGGTTTTCCTCCCTCAAGCCTATTTATTCCATGTGTTTCATTGTAAATCAGAGGCTGAACTTGAGAGAAGAATTAATGCATTGGTCATATGAGCTTTGAAGAATAATTTTCTGAGTTATGAATTGATTCCGCTCTTGGATGCTTTTGAGGAATGTCAGTGCTTGTTGATGGATTCCTTGTCATGGTAGAATGGTATATTGCTTCTTAATGTGTTTTGTCTTCTATTTCTCATTCATATTACATATTTCTTGCTGCTATAGATCAGTATAGATTGATTTTGAGATATGCTCATGGAGGCACCTCAAAATCCCTGAATCTTCATAGCTTGATGTTTTCTTCTTCCTTTGTTATGCTAAAGAATTTTATCGTCTTTAGTAACTTGCTAGACAGCCAGTGGGAGGTTTATCTGGGGCATTGCTCATATGTATGAGTAGGAAGGTATTTGCCTCACTACTCATCACTGTTCATGTTCTGTCTGCAAACTTTCTCTTTGACCCACAATGACTGTAATTATATTGGACCCAAGGAGGCCTAGTCCCGATCTAGCCCTTTGCCTAAAACTATGAAAACTTATTTGTCCAAGTGCCCAATGACTTAGAGACTATGTTTAGGCGTTCCGGCATAGTTTATGAGTTGTTATTTTGTCTCATGTGTTTTCCCCAAAGTCTGATAGCCTTTTCCCGAAGTTAGAGGGTCTTATACCTCTATGTATGGCTGGAATGTTTGATTTCTATGTATTGATTAGCTTATAGTTATTCCTAGCATGATCAATGGCTTGCTATTACATGTTTATGTCTGCTATTAACTAGTTTGCACTTGAAATCTCTTGTCTTTTACTGTCTTTGCTGTCTATTTAACTAAATAGGTTTTGCCTATAGACTTTTCATTCTAAAATCAATCACTTCATAGCTTTACATCACTGTACCATAGCTTCTCGACCTCGTTCGAATTTACAGCTCAATTTATCTACATCTTGTTATCCAGCTTTTTATGTATTTGACTTCGCATTCATCCTCACAAACTTAAACTAAAAACCAAAAACACACTTCATAATCTTTAGCTTAATATCAGAATACCTGCACACACCTAATATCTTTTGTATTTATGTAGAGAGAGCCCAAGCCCCAAGAAGGTTAGTCCCTGGGCTCGGTGCCATGGCTTCATGTTACATCGTCATTTGGCTAGCCAATCACGCATCATTGATTACTTTAAGTTCACTTCAAGGTTGGTTCAATATATCACAGAAAAATATAAAATCAAGCACAGAAAAGTTACACCTTACCATCCACAGGCCAATGGCCAAGTGGAATGAACAAATAAAACTTTGGAAGGAATTATCACTAAAACAGTAGCAATGAACAGAAAGAATTGGGAGGAGAAGCTCAAAGATGCACTCTGGGCTTACAGAATCACGTGGAAAGACACTACAGGATTTACACCATATCAGCTGGTGTATGGAAAAGAGGTAATGCTTCCTATTGAATTTCAGATACATACTTATAAAATGGCTGCAGATTTAGGAATTGATCTAAATGAAGCACAAAAGGAGAGAATTATGCAATTGAACTAGTTAGATGAGATGAGGCAGCAAGCAGAGGAGAGAACAATCCTAATGCAGAAACAAAGGAAGCAGTGGCATGATGCACACCTTAAAAAGAAGCAGTTTAAAGAAGGAGACTGGGCTTTACTCTTTGACTCTAAATTCAGAGATCATAAAGCCAAATTTACAACACATTGGATGGGCCCATATGAAATAGTTCAGGTATATGAAAATGGATCAGTCAAACTTACTATAGTTGATGGAGAAGGCAACACCTTTATTGTCAATGGACACAAGTTGAAACTCTATCATAAGCCCATTAGCAAGGAATATTTTATTCAAACTGTATCTCAGCAAAAGGAAGTTGAGATATCACAACCTTCAGCTGTGATATATCTACCTTAGTCATTTCAATTTCTTTTAAAAATAAATAAATAAATAAAAACACGCACAATAATAAAAAATAAATAAATAAAATAATGGTTTAGATGTGAAAACCAGACTCTGGCACACTCTAAACCCGAATTCTTACTGGAAAACCAATCATTTGGCTAGTAAGAATTCCTTGTTCTACTTGTTTACTGTTTTTCATCAATTCAATAATGACTTGAGGACAATTCAAAGACTTAGTGGGGGAGAAGAAACAGTGGTTTTTCCCTATCTCATCTCCTCAATTTCAATTTTTCAAGGAATTTTTGTTTCAGTCATTCAATCAAAAAGTTGTTTTGTTCTAATCAGTGAAGGGACTTGTTTGAGCAATAAAATAGCCAGTGGGACCTGTTTTAACATAATTATACAGAGGGACCTGTTTAAAAAGGCTATGTCAATATTACCAATATCATAGGGACCTGTTCGAAGACTGCATCAGAGATAGATAAGGCTACTTCAACAAGTTTTCAAAGGTTGTTTATCAAAATTCTAATCAAAGCTACATCATCAAGGTTGTATCATCAAGACTACATCATCAAGGCTACATCAAAGATAAAAGAAGTTTTTCTTCAGATTTTAAGGGACCTGTACAAGCAGATCAGCCACACCTATACAAACAGATCAGCCACACCTGTATAAGCAGAATTTGATCAGCCCATAAGTGTAATGTATTGAAATTTTTACTTTTAACATTTAAAATTCTTAAATTATTTTAGTGTTAAAAATGATAATTATTATAGCTTGTTATCAATTTCAAAAAGTCTTTCTTATCATCCTTATACCCATAACCTTTGTAATATTCCCTATATACTCACCCCATTATCACTCTGCCTATTTCTATTTGATCATTTCCATTTCCCTATCACACCTTAGCCTATTTTTATTTTCTATTCCTACTACGCTCTTCAAACCTTTTCATAAACTCATCATTTTTAAATCTGACCTCTGCCAATAAAGTACCAAAAAGTAATGGCCTTAATAGATACTCAATGTAAAAGTTCGTTCAATGGAAAGACATTTGTTAAAACGCCTGTCCTCAAATTATTTCATTCATTTCGACTGTTGGAGTTACAAAAACAATCTTCTGACCCAAATCTGCTTATGAAATGTATCCGTTATGATTTCATCACCAACACGATTTTCATATTGTGCTATCATGATTATGCTTCTGCAAATCAGTACTGCTCCTCTGTATTCATGATTTGAACGCGCCTTCCGACTCTGCAAACAAGCTCACGGCCTATGATAGTAAGACTCTGTTCTTTGTGTTATCATCATAGCAATTGGATCTTAGGACATCAAGCAAAATGAAGGTCGGATGTTGAGTTTTTATTTTATAAAACTCTGAGTTCATAAAGTTAGTTAAGGAGTTAATGTTCAGACTTTGAGTTTCTTAAAGAGGGACGAGATAGTAGGTGCTAAAAAGGGAGAAAATATTGCAGACAAGCTTATCCAGAATTTTTTTTACTTCTGCCCAGAATTTGAGGAAACAACTCAGGCAATTGAAGAAGTAAGCTCAGAGAATTGAGGACGTTAGCCAGGTTAGCTCAGTGGAACGCAGGAAAAGAGGTAACAAGTTGAAAACCCTGATTGAATTTTTGAGCATAAAAAGTGGTTAGAACAGAGATTTTTAAAATGACAAATAGAGCAGAGCCTGAAAATTTTGATAGTTCAAAATATCATGAAGATTGTGCTAAGATTTTGAGGGAAAAACACTGGTTGTCTTTTCTAGAGAAATTTAATGGAAATAATGAGGAAGTTACGAAACAATTTGCATTTACATTTAATGGAGAGAAAGTTTTGATAGGAAATTTCTCTTTTAGAATCTCATAGGATACAATAGCACAGACATTAGAAATCAGTCCAGAAGGGGAAAAGTATTTCAAAACCAAGCAATTTAGAGAAAAATCATGGACGCAGTTTATGTCTAGGTCAAGGGTTTCTTCTGTCAATTGGAGAAAGGGTGTTCCTAGAAGTTGGTTAATCCACCCATGGGATGAGATGGTATACATTCTTCAAAGGCTATCAAATTTTCACAAGTAAGTCCAGATTAATACGACACAACATCACAAGTATATCATCTCATACCTGAATGTCACAACCATAACCATCTACACATACCAATCCAGATCAACATGATACATATAATATCAAGATCTTAATGAAATAACCCTAATCATCAAGTTAACTAAAAAATAACAACAACAAGTTAACATAACATACTCATCAACAACATATAACATAATCATCAATTTAACTAACATAAAACAACAACAACAACAACAATTAATATAACAACAAGTTATTATCATTCATGACTATTCGACACATGTGCATATGACCATATTGATTCACTAGCATCTACCATGCATGTAACCACAACAACAATAAAATGACAAACATGTATATAACCCTAATGCTTATAACAACCATTAACCAACATACCTGCATGCTCACCATATAAACATGTATGACGATCTTCTCTTACCCCGAGGTCCAGTGCTGCAACCTTGCTATAATAATCTGCTTCTCCTACTCTAACTCAAACAATACATTAGCATCATAACATACTAATAGCATGTGATGACACACATTACATACAATGACCTCATAATGCATGTTTGACCTAATATGCATGCATAACTATAATCATGACAATGCAAGCATAACAACATACATACATTGAGATGCATAACAAATGCATATACAACCGACATGCATTCATGACTAACGCATGCCAACAACAACATCATCAACTCCTACATGGAAACACAAATGTAACAATGACTACCACCATGCATACATAACAAGCACATATACATCCTTCATGCATGCATGACAAACAAATTCCACCCACCTAGTCGAAGTGTTGAACCATGCTCTGATACGACTTTGTAACACCCTCCTCCCACATTTACCCAAGTTAACCGGTCCACTGGGGTAAACATGTGACCAGAGGCTACTATGATCTGATTCAACTCCCCGTGTATAGTTAAGGAAGTGGAACTAACACAACACAACCAATCTGACCTTCTACACATACTACATAACCCTCAAGAGCCATCCAACCCTTCCAAGTGGTCAACCCCTAAGATAACCTAACATTTTACTGGCTAGAGCCTTAGTCACTCCCATGACATGGGTATGCATGCGAATGAGACCCTCTAGTTGCTCTCACAACAAGGGAATGCAAGCGACTGGGGTCTTTTTCAGCTAGTTCTGAGCTTGCAACCTTGGATTTTGTGCCACTTTTTCAGGGCCAGGACTTAGGCAACTGCCCAGAACTCCATGAAACTTCCAGAAATGAAAAGTAACATCGAAACAATGATACAAATTCAAATACTTGAACAAATACTTGATTTCACCCCTAATAGCCATGACGGGCATTTCGTCAAACATGTCACGAATATGCATTCTACAGGTTAAAACAACAAATTTGAGCATATAGGTCTCATACTTTTCTGAGAATCATTAAGAATAATTGATGTCTTGTCACATTAGTTGCATTATCATCTATTAGGTCATATATTCATTGTTCATTCATTTATAAATCAAACATGATGATATCCATGCATCATTACTGTCACAAAACATACTCATAACCAACATAAAAACAACCGAAATGACAAGGATATAACCACCATAAAATCCACATATAAACCAATACATTTGCACATAAAATATCAAGGGGAAGAAAGCGTTATTAATGAATGAATATTCCAACCAACCTCGGGACTTCCATGTTCCACCCAATCATAGATTGGCTGAACCAAGTCTTTATTCATTCAATCACCTCCATGCCATATTCCAAGCATGAATGGGGGGCTCATAACCAACCAAAAAAATAACCAAATAGGCATGGATGCCATTGGATTTATCCACCTACACCGTGAGAAATTTTACTTCCTCCTAGTCTATAGGATTTACCGCAATCCATAGTCCAATCCAGGGATCACTAGGTCATAATAGAAAAACCACCCTCCAGGCTTTATCGTATATCGCACCATGCACCGACCAAGGATTTCTAGGCTTGATCAAGGGCACCCACCTCTAGGATTTACCATATATCCCAACATTCATTAGTCGAGGATTCTTAAGCACACAATACCTATATTTACCGCAACCCACAGTTTGGTTCATGGGTTACTACGTCAATGGCTTTACATCAATCCACAATCTAGTTCAGGGATCACTAGGCCATGTTTTTTTTTCATTTAGAGATCCACCTCACTTAGTTTCGAATCCATCCAATAATCCAGCTCAACCAAAACACGAGAACCATTTCACACCATGGTTATCCAGAAATGGAAGGCTAGGCTGAAAACACTGTCACACTTGGAAAAAACCATGCCCGTGACATCAAGAGAACCAATAACACACATGCATAATCATGCATGTTAAATCTATCAAGGAAACCATACATGCAAATCGACACCTCCAAATAATCCTGCTATAGCTGCTTGATCGTGATCTTCCTTGCTTGACCTTTTGCTTCCTCTTTGCCTTCTTTACCTTTCTTAATCCAATGTTGAAGTGCTCCAAGAAAACTCTAAGTATCCAAGAGTGAGAGAGAGAGAGCTCCAAATCTAAATTGACAAAAGTCTATGAACTAATCCTCTTTTTATCAATGAGGCATCTATTTTGTTGGATTTCCATTATTTTTCCTTCATTTTCCTCCTCATGCAAATCTGTGACCTTTCACCTTCCTTTTCTCCTAATTTCCATTATTTTCATAAATAAATGCCAATTAATGCATCATGCCTTTCCAAAGCCTTTTCCAATTTCCTTTAGCCATAATAACCAAAATGAACACCCACTAGGATGTTTTCCCCACTATTCATCTTAGAATACGTGTCCCATGACCTTGGTATTATATTTTTTACATGAATTTTTAACTAGGGTTGTTACACAAATAAGGAGGCTCTACCACAAGAATAGGCACGAGAAAATTTTCTTGTGCCAATTCGCCTTCAAAACTTTGTTTGCACCTCCTTCATCATTTGTAATGCATGCTCTGTCACCTCAACTCACCATATCCCCACGAAGATCCCCCACATGCCACACTCACCCTACCTCATGAAATATACCTCGAAGGTGTCACAATCACCAAGACCAGTTAAATACGCCCCCCCATGCACCAAGGTTTACTAGGGAAACCTCCCTATAATTCTTAGAAACATGGAACCCCTCCAACCCAAAAAAACCACACCATAATAATATAGGACATGTGTCCTTGAGGAACCCGGGACGCCATCAGGACATTACCAGAGAGTTATTATTTTCTAGGTGGGACAAAAAGACACAATAACTTAGACTCCCACCCTTCAACTTGAGGAAACCAATAGGCACAAATATGCAACATAAACCATTGGAAACTACTAAAACTCCACTAAAAACCACAAAGTGCATAAAAGAGAGAAAACATAGAAGAATTGATGACCACCAACTGAGAATATCCAACAGTGTCGGAGTGCCTAGAGCGAGGACAAAGTGAAATGATACTTACTAGGAAAACCAAAATAAATTTCCCCAACCTTTGGATATCTACAGTGATGTCGCACTGAAGAGACCTGCTCCATGCCTCAAACACCCAACCTCTAAAATTCTTCACACCACCTTTCACCAAGGTCCTAGACTTTACAACTCAACGCTTTGACCTACCAGGACTACCACCCCACTTCACAAGATTCACTTTCCTCCCTGCAATGCTCAAACTAGCAGGCATGCATAGGGTGCTGACCTATGCATACACAACATTCCCCTCGATACCTTCCAATTCTCCCATAACTAGATGGACTATTTTCTAGAAGCAAGAAATAACTTAGCATTTCTCTCGAATTTTATGGGTTTCTGATGCCCCTCCTTCCACTTGGCTCTAAGGCTCATCATGAGCTATAATATAAATATGTAGGATTAACCAACCCCCTCCCTCCTCATTTAATTCACTGTGTTTATTCATATTCATCAAGGTTCTTTACCAATTACACTAATAATTTTATTCAATTAAAAAAATTAGAATATAATTTAAAAAAAAAAAAAAGAGATTGAAAATACTCATGAGACTGTATTTCACATTAATCTGAAAAAATACTTTCAGAATGAGTAAATATTAATTTAACATAGAAATATTTCCAACAATAGCGAAATATTTTGTTTGAAACATGATCTGGGTGGATATAGGTGGCCACCTGCATATTCCACCTAGTCAGTTTCATCATTTTTCTCATTTATTATTTTTAGCAGTTGTCTGGGTCCTGAACTTCTGAAGTCATTTTGAGGCCCTAAACGATGTATTCCTCAAATAAATCTTTCCAATGAGGTATCATACATGTGAAACAAAGATACTATGACCAAGTTACGACCCCGGGAAGTTGGTTGCCTAAATAACCCCAACAGGGCCCATAAACTCTTGGTGTTACATCTCCTCGGGTTAGGGTTTTTGTTGTTTAGGGTTTTCTCTTATTCTTAAATAATAAAAATTCCCTTGAGCCTCATTTTAACACATTTCAGAGGCATGTAGCCGCCACATCTCTTCTCAGAGATAAACTACCATCACCCTAGCTAGTTTATGTCCATTATGTCTTAATCTTCATTAAACTTCATGCAAGTGCCACAGTCTCCATATACCATATTAGAGTGTGAAAAATATCCCATTTGAAATTATTTTTTATTATATCAAATGGTTTTTTTACGGAATATGATTTCGTTTCCCGATTTGAGAGATATGAGCAATTGAAGTTAAACATGTCTGGAACATTGTGCCACCGCGTGTCCTATGAGTTTGTGGAATCATTTTATTACCCCACAGGTCATTAAATTTCAAGTGTCTTATATCACTGGAAATATATATTCAATACTTCAAATGGGTCTTTGACAAAATTTCATTTCATCACCTATAGCAGAAGTTATCAACAAAGTTACAACAAGGTGTCCATTTCAACCAAGATCTGGATCAGTGGTATTAGAGCGGTCTGCTCTTTCTTTATCTTTCTTTGCATGTCCCCAACAAGGTCGGGGTATAAGGAGTTAGGGCTCAATCTGGTTGAACCTTTGCAAGATCAGGCTCGCAAACCCCGACGACCTCCTATGGCGAAAGAAAAGAAATACGAGAGAGCAAGAGATCCTTTCAAAATATTGCTTGAGGAGGCCCTCGAGAAACAAAGGAACGTGATGATGGATAAGTTTTCCCAGATCCTTTAACGACTGCCAACTGGCGGTGCATCTGCATCCAGCAGCCATTCTGTAGGAGCCACTCCTTTCAAGGTACAAGTCAACTTCGACATTCCTATATTTGAAGGCCATATAGATGCAGACACCATAGATAGATGGTTGAATTTGTTGGAAGGGTATTTTTCAATCCATGATTTCTCTGACTGAGAAAATATTACTTTTTCACTCCTCAAAGCCACCCCCCATGTCAAATACTAGTGGGAAACCTACTGTGAGCAAAATGACGAGAGGGAACCCTCTATGTTCTCAGCCGCACCCACTTGGAATTTTTTCCGAGACGACATCAAGGAAAAATATTACCCTCTGGGGAGCTATGAGGACAAGTACATACAATGGACCACGCTGTGGCAACAAAGGGATCAAGATGTGCACAAGTTGATGAATTTTTTCCATACCCTGCACACAAAATTGGGCATTAAAGATTCATAGAGACATTTGGTGCTCAGGTTTGTAGTTGTTTGCACATATACATTCAGGAGGAAATGGAGTTCCTCGACATTACCTCGCTTGGCGCGACATATCGATATGCCGCCGAGATCGAGCATAAATTTAAGCAGATGAAGCGAGACTTTGGATCTGTGAATCTGAAGCCATGGAAAGGCGCCCTCAAACCACAGAACAAGGGGCAAATCCAAAGCAGGGCGACTCAGAACAACACCACAAAGCCAAAGAAGGACACATGGAAGTGGTGTGAATTTCATAACAACTCCACTCACAACACAAGCGAGTGTCAGACCAAACAGTCAATGGTGGCCAAACTAAAGGCATCCAAATCTAATGCATGTTATGATTCTGAGTTAGAACTGGACAAGGGGAATGACAAAGGGAAGCATATCATTGATGCAGACCGCAGTGCCACTGTTGCCACCACCAAGCTCCAGAGGGAGGATCCAGAGGAGGGGGAGTGCCTCTTCCATTCGCAGATGTGGGTGAAGGGTTCTCCATTACAATTCCTTGTCAATAGCAGAAGCCAAAATAACCTCATTTCGGCAAAGTTTGTAAAGCAACTCGGCCTACCGACCATAGAACACTCGTAGTCGTATACCACCGGGTGGCTTCACCAAGGAAGAGATCTACGCTTTAGCCAACAGTGCCGCCTTTTGTACAGCATCAAGCCCTTCACGGATGAGGTATTGTGTGATGTTGCTCCTCTTGACATGTCTGATGTATTATTGGACTAACAATACTTATGGAAGCAACATGTTGTGTATGATTCTAGACCTCATTCTGTTATTATTACTTTGGGAAATAAGATGTACAAGATACCGGAGGTAGTACCACCTCTCATCATTTCTTTGATTACTGCAAAGCAATGCAGTAATATTATTTCCCAAACTAGAAATTTGTTTTCATTACAATCCACCCACGGGGCAAGAAGAATATTATGGCCACAACCTCCAAACAGGGCTCCCCTGCACGACAAAAAAAAATGGACAAAGTTGTGGAGGAATACAAGGACATTTTCTCCGCGCCCACAAAGGTTCCCCTACACTATCAGGTCAAGCACTCCATTGATTTAACCCCAGGCACGCCGCTACCTGATGTTTCCATACCTCATGCGACCACACAGACAGAATCCACACGTGTACTGGCTGACGTTTGCCAACAGGTCCACGACATCTTGGAGAAATCCAATGCCAAGTACAAGCAGTGCCCGGATTAACATCGAGTGTCACAAAATTTCCAGGTGGGCGACACATTTTGGTTACATTTGAGGTATCACACGTGTGAAATAGAGATACTATGACCAAGTTACAACCATGGGAAGTTGGCTGCCCAACTAACCCCAACAGGGCTCATAAACTCTTTGCGTTACATCTCCTCCGGTTAGGGTTTTGGTTGTTTAGGGTTTTCTCTTATTCTTCAATAATAAAAAGGCACTTGAGCCTCATTGTAACATAGTTCAGAGGCATGTAGCCGTCACATCTCTTCTCAGTGATAAGCTACCATGGCCCTAGCTAGTTTATGTCCATTCTGTCTTAGTCTTTATTAAACTTCACATAAGTGCCACTGTAACATCTCCCATTTCAATATATATATATATATATATATATATATATATATATATATATATATATATATATATATATATATATATATATATATATATATATATATATATATATATATATATATATATGTATCCATAACTTAATTTTATAGTTAAACTATCATTTGTCACATTCCGATGTATTTCTGTTACTAACCATTTACTATGCCATTGTTTATTCATTTACAGTTTATAGCAGTGTCTCACTTGTTACAATGTCAACTACAATTTTTCTCTTAATACAAGATTTACTTTCCTCATTAATAAGTCTTTCATTTATTCTTATGAATACTCTATTCCTTTTTAATTTATCCACTAGACTTTATAACCCTTAATCACATTACATATGTTCGAATTCATTATTTGACAATAGTCAATAGGTGATTATCATATACTTTCTCACATCATAAAGGTATAGCCATACTTTTATTTGATGTTAAATTTAATAACTCCATACTCTTACTTAAATTAGATCCTCATTGATATGTTTATTTTAATTATTCTACCCCATTATATAATGGTTCTAAATTTCAATGTATTCGTCTTTGGCGATTATTTATTTCTTTACACCTGAAATCAACTTTGGTTATTATACCAAAAGTCAACACAGTGTATCATGTATTTAGGATAATCACAACTACACATTGGATTAAAGGGTAGTGCTATTCTAACATTTCCACCATTATGTCGCTTTTAGCTCTCGGTTAACGCAACCCTACCTCATTTAAAGCTTATACCATAAATATTAATTCTTTTTTTTTCTATATGCAGAGATAATATCAAATCCAATACTCTCTAAGGTATTTAAGTTTTCTATGCT
Source organism: Pinus albicaulis (assembly GCA_034641835.2). Lineage (NCBI taxonomy): Eukaryota > Viridiplantae > Streptophyta > Pinopsida > Pinales > Pinaceae > Pinus > Pinus albicaulis. The sequence continues at coordinate 44,004 of JAXQQM020065297.1, read as the reverse complement.
GGTATTTACATTTGGTTCCTAATTATAATTACATTTCTGCTTGGATTTTGATCCTCAAATGTCACATCTAAGTTCATTTCTTGCAGGTATACCATACATTACCTGCTCCTGGAATTAATATGCATCATATTTTCTTTTCTATTGGTTTCATGACAGCGAAATTAATTGTATACAGGTTGGTCAAACGCTTAATTGTTTTTCATATGCTCTCTGCATAATCGTGCCGAAAGACATTCCTGTCTTCTTTTAAGGGACAAAATTCCCTCTGCCCATTTTTATTATTAGTATTTCCTATGAAACTGTACATTTTTTTTTAAGGATGACTGTAATCATCCATAAGGATGTAAATATCTCACTTATAGAATACAATGTATAATTATTTGTTTTATACGTTGTTTAGATTTTGTTGAAATGTTTTCATAAGTACAGATTTCATGTCTCACGACATTTATATCAGAATGATTTATTTCTCTGTTTCAATACCAGTGGTCCATTTAAAATTATTTAAATTAGACTTACAGTATACCATCCTTTCTCCACTATTACGTATATATCTATTTTGTTGTGTATTCCAGAGTTCTTTCATTTCGGTCGACATCCTATTGAAATTTAGACAGAATATCATCTTTCCAGTTATACTTTTGATTTTAGTTTTATTGTATGAATACAGTTCAAAGATATACAGGTATATAAAATATCTGTCTATAAAGTCGATGTATGATTTATTTTCAATAACAATATAGAAGTTATTTCAATGATATAGCACAACACAGATTTATCATTCATCCCTGTTTAGAAACTATTTCATAATGCAATGTATAGTTTGATAACTACTTAATAGGACTGTTAAATTTGAAAAGATATCAAATTCCTGTGAGGTACCTAACCTCATATCTAGACCCAATACTATGTTATAGACATTATGAGAGTTGGTCCTCTACAGAGTATGTCAGTACAACAATACAGAATTAACTATTCTCTCTATAGTTAATTCTGTTAAATATACAGACGACCAAAATATATTTATATCTCATATAATTTCCATTACATCACGGCATTAAAATATAATTCAAAAACAATTCAAATTAAATGTGCATACCACTTAGGTTAGACTAGTTGTCTCCCAACCTTAGATCTCTTTCTCCACACCTCATCCCCGAGCAGAGATCCTTTCCTCCAGTGATAGACAACCATTTTTCTATCCTGAATCAGCTTATTTGAGCTTGCTTTCCCCAGCCTGTTTCTCTTAACTGCGTCAAGTTAATTCAGGATGTTGTTTTCCTGTTTGGCTACGCTTTCCCTTTGTTTCTTCCAAAAAGGTACTTTTAAAAGTAATTTTTCTGCTTTCTAGCTTTATTCCACCCCTTCCCAGTAATTTCCTCTTTACTGGGGCACTTTTTAGATTTTTATCTCCAATCTAATTTTAGTATTTACTTTATTCCTTCCAAAGATTTTTGGAAGTCTTGGGAAAGACTTACAATCTTATCCATCCTCGTGGATTTGGTTCCCGGATCTCTAATCATAATTTAGTCATTGCACATTAATTTTCCATTTTATTTTATTAACTTGAAATAATAAAATAAATCCACACAATTGTTTCCCATTGGGATCCACTATACCCTTTTGGACTTGTTCAAATGTCTAATAAAAGCATAGAAAACTGGGGATATTATAGCCACAGTCTCCACAGATCATATTAGAGCATGAAAAATATCACATTTGAAATTATTTTTTATCGTCTCAAATGGGTTTTTTTTAATAATTTGATTTTGTTTACGATTTTGAGAGATATGAGCAATTGAAATTACACTTGTCTCGAACACTGTGCCGCTACGCGTCCTATGAGTTTGTGGAATCATTTAGTCACCCCAAAGGTCATAAAATTTCAAGTGTCTTATATCACTAGAAATATCTATTTAAGACCTCAAATGGGTCTTTGACAGAATTTGATTTCATCACCTATAGCAAAAGTTATCAGCAAAGTTGCAGCAAAAGGTCCATTTCAAACACGATCTGGATCAAAACAACTAATTAAAAGTGAAACCAATTAGACTCCAAAGTAATTGTAGGTATAGCAAGAGCCACATGTTGGAAATGTCATTGTTTTTGTACATTTCCACCACGTGGATTTTGTTTGGTAAAAACATGCAAACTTTTCCAAATTTTGCAATCCTGAAATATTAAAAAAAAATGTTATTTTCAATTCAAGGCTAAATTTAGAGCACTAAAAGTTTTTTATTACACTTAAATTATGAAATTTTATATTTAATAGTTGCAATTCTACTAATTCAACATAGTTTTTAATCAAATTCAAATCAAAATAATAATTTTCCTATGTTAATTTTTTTTGTAAGCTTGGTATTACCTCATTTTTCATTATTTTTTAAAGGCAAGATACAGCTAGATAAATTTTGTTAGGTGGCCTCAACTTGCCCTGAGCGGGAAAGCAAGTATGTTGGCCACCTGATGGCATGGTATTCCATCCAAAAATATAAGGTTCTTAGTGTGTCATACCAAACTACCATTGCATGAATGTTCATACATAAATTGTTTTTTACTTGCCTACTGGCAAGACTGGTGAACCATAAAAATCTAAATGTTATCTGCATATAAACATAAGCTACAAAATACTAATCAGCATTATGCAACATAAAACTAATATGCCTCCTGAGTCAAGGAAGATTCAACAGGTGTCAGATCCTGGACCAAATTTCCAGGAAGCTCAGTCAATTTGGAGATGCACGAGAGATGATACTCTATGCGCTCGAGGTGCCCATCTTGTTTTTGCAGTTGGAATTTGATTTTATCAAACTCACTCTTGTAATCTGGAAAATCTTGAACAATTGTGACCAAACTCATTGAAATTTTTTCTAGGGCTTTGCCTAGAATGCCTTTCATTGACCAATATAGGAACAAGGTTTTTTTGAACTGTGTCAATCTACCCTGCTTTTTCCCCGAATCGAGCACCAGACCCCTCCATTCTTCCGCTTTCATTTCCATCTTGCCAGCCTTCCGGTTAAGGCCAGCTTCCCACTCTTCAATTAGTTTTTGAATCTCCTATGTCGTATTCTCATGGTAAGCCTTCGCGGCATCTTGAATAATATCCATAGTGGGCCTCCTTCCACGCGGCTTGCCCGTGGCCAAGCTAGGTTGGCCCTCGACCTCTTTGCCTTTGTATTTCCGGCCTCGACCTTGTGGTTTCGGCCTATTTGACCGCGAAATATTATTTTTCTCCTCATATGGGTGGCTATGTAGTGCCTGTGCAGGTGTGGGAGGGTGAGACTTCCAGAAGTCTCAAGATCCCAAGAGGTTACCTGTCTAATGAGCAACACAACAACATAATTTTATGAAATAAAACAAACTGCCATTCCTTGCAACATAGTTCCCATTACTTTCATTCCCTGAGATATGTAGCAAGTCAATTTCCCATGCCCCGCCCCCATGGGTGGCATGGAGGTTGGCCAGATTTCCCTTACAAGTCTACCCAGTGACATGCCTAAACCCTATGGTACCCTAACCCATGTTAGCACCTACTACCGAAATTTGAATTGACACCTTCAACCCACACCCTTTCCCTCAGCCTTCAACCAGCAACCCTAACCCAAACAGATGAGCGGCCCACTCGACATGACTCCATCCTTCCCAATTCGCAGAAATAGCTTTCCTACCCTCAACCCCTTCGCGGGTCAGCCCCACCACTCCTTCACCTTTCTCACAGAGGCAGGGTGGATCTTGTTGGTAATTCAAGACGTGAAGGTGGTGTATGTCGAAGGCCTAGCAGCCGACAAGACTCCAGATAAAGGGCATTCATCCCAGCCCTACTCAACCCTTCCAGGCCTATACTCCAATATGTTGTGATTCTCGCTATGTTGTATGCAGATAGCGTACCCCATTCCCCCAAATATAAGAAGACACAGCAACATCCCGGACTCACCTAAGTAACCTTTCCTATCACCCCACAACTCCACAAAACTAGACAAATTCCTATACAGGGTCAACTCCATACCCTTATAATACCAAGAATTACAAACATATTGGCCCTCGACGCCTTGACTTAGTATAATCATGGCATGAAAGCTATAAGAGGAACCATTAACATGCTCGATGTTCGTCGTGGGTGTGAGTTGAGGAGGGGCTGCAGCTCTTCTGTGACGCCTGCACCAGCTTCTGCCTTCGCAACAAAACCCCCACACCATCCACAACCGTGTTTTTGACAAAATTCATGAGCCTCCGTCCCTCCACCTCGCCTTATTATCCATGGAGAAGGACATTCGGCCACCCTTGCCACTCATGTGTAGGGTGGTGGGCTTCATTACTGAGGCATCCATTATAATTGCTAATGGGAGGGCCAACCTACCACTCCACACCCCGATCGGGGTTAATTTTCCTATGTTTTTTTTAATGACAAAAATAAATTCAATTTATTCCAAATTTAATTTGCAAACCATGAGATGGGTGATGTGTTAAGGGTTGGAGAAAGAAGACAGAGCGATGGCGTGCAGCGACAATAGGGTTTACAGTCCAGTGTTTCTTACCTGCACGGCGACGCCCTCCTATAAATGAACAATGGAAGAACCTGACCTCTCTCACACTTGCTCGGGCTCGAGATTTCGACTCTTTCCCTTGTTACATGGACTGAGTTATAACGAAAAATTGCCTGAGAAGACTGCGGCAGGGACTTTTCTGGGCGATGACCCTTGTACATTGCCACTTCAGATTACCTTGTTTCCAGCACCAGACAACAACTCCACGTGGTTCACCGACAGAACCCCTGGCCTGACTTCGGAGGGCTTGGGTGAGGCACACTCGAGGAGGCGGCATTTAGGTCGCATAGCTCCCTACTCCAACCTGCGGTTGCGGACCTCTTCTGCTTGAAAATCGAACAGAGTCACACATTGCAAACTATCGCGACCTGGGCCTACCTGGAACCATTTGATGGCACTTACTCCAGGGACCCTGCGATGCCCATAACACATTTGGAGCTCGCCAATGCAAAAAGATCCAGCATCGACTCTTGCGGCTAAATACATAAGGGCAAACAGAACCAGGAATCAGGTAAATACAAAGATTTTTCAATTTTTTATTAAAACCCCTGTTGGAGAACATATAGTATTATGGACAGATGCTTTAGAACAGGTGATAGACCTCAAAATGAAAATCACACAACTAAAGGCATACCTAGTACCATTACAATCACTGATACATGAAGGCAGAGCATTGCAACACCACATAACTTTAAAGGAATACTCCATAACCTCTGGCTCCACCATTATTCTCAATCTATGGTTGCAAGGAGGAGGAAAAGGGGACCGAGGAAAAACTAAAAGTTTTGGTGGAGTAGGGGGAGGCACCACCTCAAAACAAGACCAAAATAATACAAGACCCTCCTTCAAAAACATATTGTAGGGGAACAAAAAACAAACTGCCTCAACAGAACCAGAGGGCAATGCCCCCAGGCCCTACATAGTAGAGCAGCTGAATCATACTCCTGAACTAGCCATAGATACCCCTGAGATAGATGATCATCGAAATACTTATCAGGAACAAGCACTTATGACGTTTCAATAGCTTCTGGCCCAAACCAATGGACCTCTTTTAATGGATATTCAAAAACTAGACTATGGAGTGCGAAATACATCTCTGCTCAAAAGGCTTCTTTATAGTTAAATTCCAACATTCAGAAATCAGAGACTACATTCTCTAGGAGGGTCCATGGTTTTAAGGTTCTACAGGACTTTACATCACCCCTTGGTTCCCGGACTTGACGCTAACACTATGGTTGTCTCTAGAACGCAGGTTTTGGTCAAGCTATATAACCTTCCCTTCCATTTCTAGAGTGACAGTGTCCTTCAAGGCATTGGGAATGTCATTAGGCGATACATCAAAAAAAATACCCAACGATTGGAGGAGAGAGTCTTCACCTTTGCACGTATCTGTGTAGAAGTACATCTCAGCGAAGGACAGCCAGAAAGCATACAGTTGTTACACAAACAGCAAAAATGGATGCAACATATAGACTATGAAAATACAGCTTTCAAATGTAGAATATGAAGACATACCGATCATCTACAAAACACTTGTCCTGAAGCAAAGAGAGACAACCGAAGAAAGAAGAGGACCGGAAAAACACCCAAAGGATGGCAATTTCCCCCATGTGAATCAGAGGAGGAAATAGAGGAAGAAGAGGCAGTTACCACCACAGATGGGAACAAACAGTCCACCATTATCCCAGACGCACAAGAAAAAGAAGTTCAGGATCCATTTGAAATACTTACAAAGCAAGACCCGCCCACAAAGGTACCAAAAGAAACAGACAACGTTGGGAACAAACGACATCACTCTTTAAATACCTCTAACTCGGACAAGGAATTTGGAGCAGCTACAGTGGAAAATCAGCTCACCCTTGTCTCCCCCACGTCATCTCAAGGAACATGGCAGAAGGTGGAAAAAAAGAAAGGGAGAAAAACATAGTTTTTCTCCCCATTGTATATTAATGGTTTTTATATGTTATTTTTGAACACCAGTATTAGCTGGTCGTTGGCCTATATTTTCAGCTAGTGCAACATGTAATTTTGTTTCTCATAATAAAATTAGGACTTTTCATGTGGAAATTTTTTTTGCAAACCATGAAAACCTACTTACTCAAATCTATAATTATATCTGGAATACATAATTTTATGTTCAAAAATGAAATAGGCAAAGCCAAATTTCCCATAACTATGCAATGTTTTCATGTGACTTGGCCAAATTCTATTCTAGTAAAATGCTAGATAAAAAAGTCCACAAAGTCTTTGATACGAAGCACAAAAACATTAAAAAGGAATATGTAGTACAAGCAGACTACAAATTTATAAATAAACACAATAAAGCCGCCGGAATATATTAGCATAAGGTGTTGCTCATAAGCAATCTGGAAAAGAATGAGGTTTTTGCATTTACTTTATAAACAATATGAATTATACATTTTATCCATTATAACATATTTGCTATTTGTTTCTCCATCTTATCCATCCCACCGAAATGCAAATTTTGCAATGAATACACAAATCTACGACCTAAAAATAAATGCCATTAAGGTAACCACAACAAGTGTTTTGAAGTCAAGTTTTATGCATACAACTAGCATAAAGTTTAACTAGCACTATATTTGCAAGTTGCACCATAATGTAAGAGCTTATCACTTGCCCTCGAGGTCACAGAAGCTCTTTGCTCTGTAAGCATAGACTAATTTGGATAAACGCTGAGAGAAAACTTTCAAAATCAGAATCTCTTTCTGACACGAGGAACCAAAGTGCAGATAAGTGATCAAAGAGGATTTACAGGTGGTTGTCCTCTTTCCAGGCACGAGAAATCGAACTGCAGATAAATAATTAAAGAGCTTTTACAACTTGTGACGTCGAGCTGCAATCGTAGTTAATTACGCCGTAAGGCGTTATTATTTGAAAACAACTTTGCTGGTGTGCATCGTGTCATAATATGAAACCCTTAGATTATATGTTAGACGATTAAAACATTTTCAACCTTTGATGGAAAAATTAGTTTACAATGCAGTTATGAAGAGAAAATGTGAAGAGTTTCAGAGAGGCATAAGTGTTACAATCCCTGCGCCTGCCTCATTGCTGCTGGAAAATGCAACTGTTATGATCGACTTCGTCTCGCCTCGTGTGCATTTTCTTGCTCTTGGTTATACCTGGATGGTACGAGGTAGTGAGGCCGCGGTTGATGTCGTGGAAGGAGAGGAGGAGTGCGGTTTTGCAGGACAGGAGGAGGATTCAGGCACTAGAGGCCGCAAAGTGGCGGAAAGAAGCGACCCGCAGGTGTAGGAATTGCTTGACAACGATCAGAACCCTGCAGGGGCAGGTTTATGTGTACATACTGCGAGCATGTTTCGTGGCGGCCGGTTTTGGATATACCGGGTATTGCACCTGGTATTGCTGGTCCCGGAATCCAGTCTAACGGTGTTGTGATCAAAGGCGGTATTACACAAATTGGCATCCCTGTTGCAAGCCTCTACGGAGGGAAGAATACCAAGGCATGGAATGGGAAGGGCTGGCTTAAGGAGTGGTCAGTGAGCGATTCCTGGCTCAGGGAAACGACAGATTGTTTGGGAAGCAATGGGAATCTTCTTGGTGATGTTTTTGGGGGAACGGAGGAGTGTTCGGCTTGCGAGACGTATCCCAGAGTTGTTATTTTCTTTCTGAGAATTGTAGGATTAGGCTTCTTCTGGATCAGGTGGGTTTGGAGAAGGGTATTTAAAAGGGGCTCTTTGGGGGATGAAGAGGGTTTGCCTTCTGGTGTGAAGGCCTGCTCAAGGAAGGGTAGCTATTGTTCCTTTTGATGTTGTAATTGGCGAAGTGGCTCTCTGATAAGTGTTGAATTGACTGTAAGAGGAGTATGGTCTTTTTGGTCCTTTTAATGAGGTATCGAAATAAAAAAATAGGGCACTGTTTCTATTTTATTTTAATAATGGACCGAAATAGGCCGAGGACCACAGACTGTCTGTTTGCACGGGCCAAACAACCCTCCACTTTCGTGTGGCTAAGCTGCGACGACTGTGGGGTGATTTTCTGTCAAAATCAAGGAGGAGCTGCCCTGAACGCAGCTGCTTATTCACGCGTCTGATGGACTTGAACCTTTATGTGTGGCTGGACATATTGCCGTTTATTGCCGTTTTTTCGTTGAACCAGGGTGCTGTCAGCAATGTCGGTCATTTTATAATTTCATGGATGGAATGGGGTTTTTGTGATTTTTAAAATTTGATCAGTACCATAGAGATGGGGAATGATATTATATTGTTGAGTTAGTGGCATATGCCAGGTCCTTTATATTGCTACAACATATATTTCTTCAAATCCTGGCCATTGGTCAGAATAGTCGGATCCAGTCTCATAGCTTTCCCCTTCCTATGTTAAGTTACCATTATTATATTTAGGAATGGGTCTCGCCTTATGCATGATTGATTATATTGTTTTTGGAGAACAGATTGGATTTTTCTTTTTATAATTCAACAGAATCACTGTGAATAACGGGTAGAAACCTCACAATTACTGGCAATAATCTCGATTGAATTTGAATTATGTTCAATGTGCTAAAGAGTTTTTTGTTTTTGTTTTTGTTTTATTAAGAAAAAATGTGTACATAGAACATGGGTTCTGCTTGGAATAGAACAGATTGGACAAAACCTTGGGGTAAAGAAAGCAATACCGTTGCAGAGGATCCTTCCAGACAAGAAAATAATCCTACCAGTGGTAAGGGGGAGAAGGATTCTGGTAGCTTCGAACCACACAAACTTGCAGGAAATGTTACCGTCAAGAGTCCTGGAATCAACCAGTCATAACCCCCTGTGAGTTTCAAAATACTCTGGCATTTTGTCTCGCATCTTGTCTTCTTATTTCAAGTTATCTTTATTTCGGCTTAGGTTGAAAAGAAAAGTGAAGATATTATAATACTAGGAAAGAGCGAAGGGCAGTTGAGAGAAACTCTATCATGTGGCCTGCAAGGCAAATGTCACTGTAATACAGATTTATTCTCTTACCCAATCTGAAATACAGAGAACTAACAAAAAGAGCTAAACATGAATACATGGTACAATGATGAGCAAGATACATTTTCTTCATATTAGGGTGTAATGTTACAATTGCTAATACATACCAATATAAATATCTTTGTTACCCTGGCATGATTAGCGATTGTAGATTGGGGTTTGGTGTGAATACTGGCAGTAGTAAGGTTTTTTTTTTGTCTGTTCGGGAGTGGTAGGGTTTTGATCCGGTGGAAATGCTTGTAAGGGTAGCTATTGTTCCTTTTGATGTTGTAATTGGCGAAGTGGCTCTCTGATAAGTGTTGAATTGACTGTAAGAGGAGTATGGTCTTTTTGGTCCTTTTAATGAGGTATCGAAATAAAAAAATAGGGCGCTGTTTCTATTTTATTTTAATAATGGACCGAAAGAGGCCGAGGACCACAGACTGTCTGTTTGCACGCGCCAAACAACCCTCCACTTTCGTGTGGCTAAGCTGCGGCGACTGTGGGGTGATTTTCTGTCAAAATCAACGAGGAGCTGCCCTGAACGCAGCTGCTTATTCACGCGTCTGATGGACTTGAACCTTTATGTGTGGCTGGACATATTGCCGTTTATTGCCGTTTTTTCGTTGAACCAGGGTGCTGTCAGCAATGTCGGTCATTTTATAATTTCATGGATGGAATGGGGTTTTTGTGATTTTTAAAATTTGATCAGTACCATAGAGATGGGGAATGATATTATATTGTTGAGTTAGTGGCATATGCCAGGTCCTTTATATTGCTACAACATATATTTTCTTCAAATCCTGGCCATTGGTCAGAATAGTCGGATCCAGTCTCATAGCTTTCCCCTTCCTATGTTAAGTTACCGTTATTATATTTAGGAATGGGTCTCGCCTTATGCATGATTGATTGTATTGTTTTTGGAGAACAGATTGGATTTTTTTTTTTATAATTCGACAGAATCACTGTGAATAACGGGTAGAAACCTCACAATTACTGGCAATAATCTCGATTGAATTTGAATTATGTTCAATGTGCTAAAGAGTTTTTTTGTTTTTGTTTTTGTTTTATTAAGAAAAAATGTTTCTGTATTTTTATTAATACACGAGATCCTTCATGCATTTAATACAAAAAGGGGCCATGAGGTGTGACCATTTTCTCATCAAAAGGTAGCCCGTGTCAGTTGAATAGTTGATGACATTTTAAAAATGGAATGTGCAAAATGTTATTGATGAACAAAAGTCTTTGGAATTAAATTTGCTCTGAAGAGCAAGATGTGCTAGTAATTGCCATTTTTGAACAGTTGAGAAATGTTCGGAAGAAATGTGCTCAATAATGCGACGGTGACTTTATAGTTCGATGGGAACTAGTGTCTTTGATAATAATAACTGGTTGGTTATGTTGTCTCCTGTGTTTGAGAAATTTGTGGTATCACAGCTCGTTTCATTAATTCGATAGGTATTTAACATGTTCATAGGAATATCTAATGAAGATTGCAGTGCCGAAGTCATTCTATAATGTGGAAAACTGTAACTCTATCACATTATGTGAGCTCAATCTCTCTTGCCATTGAATTTTTTTTAAATCTAATATGATGACTGCAAACTTGATTCAATGTATCATTCCTCTACTATGGTAGATACAATTAACATTAACAAATTATGTATATTGCTTCCTCACAGAAGTATATGTTGCAGACTAAATTAGCATACATAATTTCCAGCGTAAGTGTTAATATTATTAAATTTTTTGTCTGAAGGGGCACTCAATTAACATTTACAACAAGCAAATAATTTTCTCTTTATCCAAATAGTAGTTTTTAGTTCCGTTCTCACGTGAAGGGAAAGGGAAAGGGTTTTCCATCACAAAGGTAAAGCCTGAAATGAACGTATGCAAGGATTGATGATAGAAACAGAAGGGTTTTACCTTGTGTTTGTATGGGTAATGGTTTGTAATGGAGTCACCATGCTTTCCTCTTTTCAAGTCTTATTTTAGGTTGTTCTGAATCACGTCTTCAAAATAGAAAAAAGTTGTAAACCAGGATTATATTTGGGAAAAATAACGTACTCTGACTGGGTACAAGGTCGACCTAGGGAACAACGTCATGTACCTCCATCAATTTGGTTAGGATGTTCGAGTAAAGCGAGTTTTATGGTTTTGATGTCATCAGGCGTGGTGTGCTCCTTTTACAACGGTGTAATAGATTTCTTCTTAAGTTGACAGTGTTGGTAATTTTAGGTAGCGTATAAATTACAAGTTGTTTAGTGGTGTTTCTGATTGCATTTGGTGTGTGGCGATTGTGACTCGTTAGTGATGGGACGCATAATGTATAGTTAGCGAGAGAGGAGAAGGTGCAGAGAGAAGAATATTTAGTTCGGCATTGGCTAGGACTCCAGTTATGACTCCAAAAGCACACAGATGGTTTGCTCTGCTTAATGGCTTTTTACTATTTATTTGTGCCTTGATCTTGAATTGGATTGATCTACGATGTGTGGAAGCGGAATCAATAACAAAGATGTGCCTTATTTCTGTAAAGTTTTCACCTCGAAAACCCATTTTTCGATAATCCTCTTATAGCTCTTATAGCGAACCAATCTACATGCCAAAAGAGAGAACCAACCATCATAACTTTATCTACAGTGGACTTCCATGGTTCTCCAATGACGTTTACAAGCATACAATTTTAGTGAAGATCACTCAACATAGGAAAAAACAGAGAAGGGAGATTGAACCTGTGTGATTTATTTCCACTGACCTCTCCCAGCTCTCGAGCCTTGACCTCCGACTTGAGAAAAGAGTGTTGCTTTGAGTAGATTGATACCCCTTTGCATTTGTCTCAGAATCATGCTGTTGTCTCAGAAAGAGCTAAACATGCATACATGGTACAATGATGAGCAAGATACATTTTCTTCATATTAGGGTGTAATGTTACAATTGCCAATACGTACTAATATAAATATCTTTGTTACCCTGGCATGATTAGCGACTGTACACTGAGCTTCTCCTTCTGCATGGTCTTCCTGTGATTTGGACATTTTCCCCACTGAAAGAAAAATAGTGACTAACTGAGTTTTTCCTTTTTCCTCCCTGGGTAGGAATTCAATTGCAGCCATTATCACCAGTGTCAAATCAGACCAATTCAGGGGAACATCATACTATAAGCTCTTTGACATCATGCTTGGCAGCTTCTTCTGCAGTTGCTGGAAGTCCACTGGAGAAAAAGAATCATACAGACGATGGAAAGAAATCTGTCTCACCAGTGTCGTCATCTCCAAGCCATATTTGTTTTGGATCAGTTGTACCTGTCTTACTTCCTCCAGTAGACACGACGCCAATTATTACTAACTCAGTTCCAGATTGTATGTCCCAAGCTATGAAAAGTTCATACAACAACAGGTCTCCCCCTGCTACTATATCACCACATAAGTTGTTGCCGAGGGTTGTTAGCTCTTCTGAGGAACTTTTAGCTCCACCAAATCCTGTCTCCTTGCACATTCCTGTTTCTGAACCAATGAGCAACTTTTCATTGGGCCCTGAAACTAAACTTGTCTCCGGCGCACAAACACCTCGTGTCTCATCCCCTATTTGTGGACGTGTCTCATCCCCTATTTGCGGACCTGTTTCAGCTCAAGGATGCTGTTTTAAAAAGGATTCTTATAAATATCAAGCAATTTTTTTACTATCATGGTTAACTGTTACTCTACTAATAAAGGCCTATCATGGTTAACTGTTACTCTACTAATAAAGGCCTCCCGCAGTGAAAACACCGTTGTGTGATAAGCATAGAGTTATGTTTGAGCCCTGGCCTTTGCCATTTTACAACAAACAAGAAAACTGTGGTAAATGTCAAGTGAAAGTGTCATGATAACGCATCCTAGCAAACCTTGATATTTGAGACTTGTTTCTCCATTATCTGATCTGTCACCTGTCTGATCACATAAGTGAGTCTGTTTCTATTGTTCAATAATTGGAGAACAATAAACCATGAAACTAAAAGTTCTATTTTCATGTTCTCAAAACAAGCTTCAAGTCTGCAACTAGGTGTCTTCAATATTTTCTTCAACTTTTTTAAGTTTTACAGTTTAAATCAATTTTGCATTTCATCTTGTTGAGTTTCAACAATATAATTATGTCTTCTTTTCCGTATAAAATGACACATCAAATTAATTACAATTCATCTCCTTCTAGCATTTTTCTTACGGCGTTTCCTTTGCAACATTAGGTGCAATTGCTAGTATATAAGAGAATTTCATAAAATTTTTTACTTGAAGTTTCAATGTTTGCAAAACTTGTGAGTTTCTGAAACACAGTAGAACAAAAAGGATAATGTGGACCAACAAAGTTTCTTAATGGTTTTTATGTATGTTACAGTGACAAGAATAAGACACTTGTTCTATCCAAAGACTAATACTAATAACAAGACTAATCTCACACACTAGTATATTCTATTAACTTCTTACCTCTAAGATAAACTTGGAAGTTAATGATGTTATACGGCATTATTGTGAAGCTAACTTTAAGGCTCAAACCCACGCTACTATCAATGAATTTTACATTCTTTACAATACTTTGCATATACACCTCAGATAAATCGGTGTCTTTGCTAAGCTGAAAAATAATGAACTTGGGATCAAAGAAAAATGTCATTTTATGCACAAACCACATCGACTTTGCTAGTTTTAGGAAAGATCGATAGAAAGGTGTTATTGGATAGCCACCATTGAGAACATGATTCGTTAGTTAAAAATTACCAAAGGATGATTCCTTTATCTTGGGATGAAGAATATGTAGGTATTCATGGTGACATAAGTTTTAGGTGGATTAGTTATGTTTGGCTGAGTGATTAGATTGGGGTTCAATATTTTCATGAAAATTTTAAAACATCAAGACATAGAAATTTGATATGTTGTTACATTTGTCTTTGTGAGATCATTAGTGTCTAGAAAACTAATATGAAGAATAAAAGCTTCAAATCAGGAAAAAGCATATATAGATTCTATCACATGTTGTCAGTTCACAATACTAGAATCTACAAAGAAAAATTATCGAAAATCAAATATCATGGGGCATATTTTATGGAACACAAGAATAATAACTAAATGGTATATTTTTTTTTCATGGAACAATTCTAGCCATATCATATTACATGTTTCTAAAAAAAAAAAAAAACGTTGTTTCTTTTTACGGCTGATAAAAAAAAATGAAGGTTTTTTTGCAAACAAAAACATATCTAGTAAAAAATTTGTCATTCTCATGGGTACTTGCAAATTTCTTTTGCAATTGACACAGTTCGTCCAAGTGGCAGTGGAACAAAAACTATGACAATGAATAATAGGTAAATATTAGTGCAAAAAAACAAATGCTAATACAAGATTTATGTTATTCAAAGTGTTCAATAAATAAATGAACTTATCAATGATGTGTTTTTCAGACATATACATTAAGAACAATGAAGCCATAGGAATTGGTGTTGAAGGAAAGCTTTTTCAGAGTGGCTTGATGTCAACAATTATGTTATTGATTGTCAAAGTGAAAATGCCATGAACAGAGAGTTTTTGCAAATTGAACATTGTGGATGATATTTTTTCCATATATTCTTGGAAATTTGTCTCGACAATTATTGGGTAGAGTTGTTGGAGTTGTGGCATTTTCAATTTGCAATCTATTTTGTTGTCACGTGTCTCTAGTATGCAATCGACAATGGGGCAATATATAGTTGTTTTACTTTCTTTGTACAACGTGCAATTTGCTGAATTTGGAAGCATGGGATTTGGACATTGAGCACATATTTGCTCATAGGGTGGTGAGAAAACATTCTTTTGTTTGAGTTTCCCTTGTACCTGTTTCAAAATTGAGTATAATTATTAGGGTTTGATAAACAAAATATAATGACTTTGAACAGAAGATTAGATGTCCATAGAATGTAAAAGTAAAATGCTTGTAAACACTTGTGTTGTTGATTTAATGACTAACAACAGGTGTTCTTTTGCACAATCATCGTTAAGAACATCAATGAAAGTTGTTGATGCAGATCGTAGTATTTGGCATCTTTTGGGCCATATCTAACAATATTCTTGAAAAGATAAAGTGCTTTGTTTTTGGATGCAAGCTCATTCATTGTCGTCAAAAAGTCTTCTCTGTGAGTTTCATTCAATTGCACCTCGAATTGGATGCAAAGTTTTGTCTATTAGAGTTATGGAATATTGCGATTATGAAAATACACTATTTTCTTTTTATGTCGTTTGACAGTTAAAGCAAAATCATAGCAATAATTATTGATCAATGTGTAATAAAATATGGAGAATGTTTTGGTGTAAGAATTGACTTACAGTAGTTGTATCATGGGTAGTCTCACCATCTTTGATACTGAGTTCAAACTGCCTGTTGTTCTAGTGGCATGATATAACAACAATTCCAACAGAACCTACTGGATATGTCTCACTTGACATAAGAAGGTTTTTTATTGTTGTATTTGGAGCTAGTCTACGATTGCTACAAACTTGGGGCACTATTTGCACTGAACTTTTATCAGTTATGACTATACAACTTGATGCATATCCTCTCTCATAGACCCCTTTGCTTCTCACTGCAAATTCTGTAATACCGATACTTTTTCTAAAACAAAACTTGTCGCGGAATCGATCTATAAAACTATTGCTTATATTGACTATAATTGTCAATTGGTCACTTTTTCTACAAGATATGCATGCACTGGTTGTGTTTTGACTGGTGAATTTGGATTTTTCGTTTTCCCTAGTCCATACTATTAGTGTCCAATAGTCATAGTGATCAAAATTGACTCTTTTCACTGTAGTTAGAGTCTTATGGTCAAATTTTTATATTTTCAAATAAAATTTAATACCTCTCTTGGTTGTCAAATGGTCAAGTCATTGTCTAAGTGTGATTGTTACTTTCATGTCATGGTCATCAAGGTCAAATCATAATCAACTTCATGAGTCATTTAGTCACCATAGGTCATTTTTTCTTCATTAAGTGTCACTATTTATAAATCTGGAAAGGAACAGTCATGGTGTCATAGGGTTGATCATGAGAGTGTCATGAGTGTCATCATTTTTCAATTTGAAGTCATGTGACCATAATCCAAAACAAGTAAAATGTCATGAGAGTTAGAACTTAGGGAATAAATCACATCATAAAGTCATTTGGTTAAAGTACATGATGTCACTCCACTAACAAGCCAAAATCGAGTTTTTGAGTTATAAAGGAACATCCAAGTGTTTTAAAACTTCATTCCATCCTTCTACAAGTTTCAAGAACTCCTCTCCATCAATTTGAAGCACTACAATAGCCACCAAAGCTTCGAATTTTTCCCACTACTGCTCTTCCATCAGTTTGTTGCGTTTTTGGAGGGTGTAGCTGCACTTTTAATTTGGAGATCAAAAGGAGAAAGAAAGGGTCATGTCATCATCTCAGTGATTCAAGGGTTCTATAAACAAGTAATTGTAACCTTGCAAATCCTCTGTGCAATCATTTTCTTCAAAAAATTGGTCAAATTATGTCTCTAAGGTTTGTTGCGTTTTCTTGCTGCATTTTCCTTTCCAATGGCGTTTTGCTTCTTTTGAGAGGAATCCTCCTTGATTTTGGGTTCCCACATCCCTCGCTATCCTCATCAAGCATTCCCCACCCTTCCCCTCACTCAAATTCCTCCATTTCATCATTTCCCTCATAAAACCCAAGTTGTTGTTGCGTTTTTGGTACAAGTCCTTGCTTTCCTCCCCCCCCCTCATTTCTCACTCATTTTGAGAAACTTAACTTGCATTGTCTCCCTAACACCTATCCCTATCTCCCATAATTTTTTCAGATTTTTTCCTGCCCCCTATCCCCTCCATTCCCTTCCCTCAAGTTGTTGTGTTTTTAGCCCTATTTTGCAGCTCAAAATCCCTTGCCCTCTCTTGTTTGAAACTAGGGTTTCCTAATCAAAAGTGAAACCAAAATCATGGTGAATACCAGTGAAAGGAGGAGGAATAAGGGAGGAGAGATCTCTAGGTATGAGCCAACTCATATGCAAGAGGTTAATTCATCAGAGTTCATCAAAAAATCATTTGAGCAAGCATGTTGCCTAGGGTTTTGTCAAAAGGTGCAAGAGGTGGGATACCATCATGATTTAACATGATAACCTTGACCTATTAGCTAATGCATTATTAGTGGTGTTAATGCAAGACAGAGAGTAAGGAAAAATGAGACAAAGTTTTGAAATTTTGAGTTTTGTGATCATTTTCTAGGGTTTACATTGCACAGAAGGACAATTTTACTTCAAAATTAGTTTATGAAGTAATGAAGATGAATTTGAAAAAAGGGAATGAATTTTTTGTAAATCATAGACCAAAGAACAAAGCCATCCTTCAGTTTCTACACAGGTTTCATATATTGGAAGATATTCAACTTTCTTGGAGGCCTATTTCATAAAATCAAATTCTCTAATTTAATTGCCTGTTTTAGCCATTCTTTTGTGGCATGGATTCCAAGAATATGGGAATGAATTTCGCAATACTGAGAGATTTTTTTCTTTATAACAACCTTATATACTTAAACCTCTCCCAATTTTGTAAAAAAATTTATGGTTAAAGATATATTAGCCCATCTTTGACCCCTATTTTTACAAAAAACACAAAAAATTGACTACCCAAAAACGCAGCAAGTAGTTGTTGCACTTTTTCTCAAGAGGTCTAAATGTGTAATTTCAAGCATGTGGAGATAGCTTATGGCATAAGGATGTCAAAAAATTACATGGGGACACTTGGAGATTCATAAATTTTCATAAAATGGTCAAACGGTACCTATTTTTCACCTTTTTGCCACTTTTTTAAGGCACTTGTTGCGTTTTTTGACAGTTTGACTTCAAGCCAAGTTTTGAGGGATTTCAAGCAGGTTTTTGTAGTTCTTAGTGACTCCATTGTGTATTAAAAATATTCATATTTCCAACCATATATTTTTCAACAAAAAAATCATCCAGGAAGTCCTCCAATTCATCTTCCAAAAACTTCTTGTGTTTCTTAGAAAATTTGTTGCCTTTCTGGGTTTGAAGGTTTTTCATTACACATGGAGGTCAAAGGTAAAAACTTGGTCGATGTAACAGCTGGCTCATGAGTTGTTTGATGATTAATAGGCTTATTAATGGTCATCTTTGTAAAGAATCTTATGATTAATGCCTTGAGAGAAAAGCTTAATTAGTTAGCTAAAAAAGGGGAAAGTTGTTTCTAACTTCCCTAGGATTAGGAAATGAGTCATTAGGTTGATTAATTAGTTGTTATGGATTAGGATTCAACCCCTAGAGGTGGAGTCTTGTTTGTTTTCTATAGGTACTCATAATCAAGTCATTGAGAGGGTTGGATATTTAAAGTTCACACTCTTTTGGCACTAGTGTACTTGACTATTTGTAGAAGTAATTTACAGGCAGTTGTAGCTATTTTTATGGGTTTATTGTGATGTGGTTAGTGACAATGGTTTTTCCATTATTCTTATGCATCTGATGATCAATTTTTTCAAGCAACCATCTACTTTCTTCCTATGCTTTATCTTTCAAGGTTTGAAACAAAAATCATTCTTTTATGCTCTGTTTTTGTTTAAGATAAGCATATAAGTGTTTCATCCTCTAAATAAGTGAATTAATTATGCTCACTTAACTTCTTATATGCTTTCCTCCTCACCACACTACAATGAAAAACCAATTGTGTCACTGATCACACCTACCTTGCCTCATATTATGTCAGCAGCTGATATTTTGGGATATCTTTCCTAGTTTCTAAACGTGGTGCTTCTTTGTCTAGCGAACCCTAATCAAACCCTATTGAGCTTATAACTAGCCTAAAATCCTTATTCTCCAGTCATTTCCATCGACTGTGAGCTTGATATTGAGAGAGCCCTCTCTGATTTGGTAAGGCTAGATACCAAGTCAAAATTTGGTCTGTGGTTACCTCTTTGGTTTCCTTTCTTAGCCTGGTTGCTAAGGATCTGTAACACATACACTACAAGGACATCACCTGCAAAAACATTTGTGTGTGCACTTGTGCATAATTGCATAATTGAGTATAAGGAATGGTTTGCACAGTTTTTAATCTGTGCAATTTTAAGAATAAAAGCACTTAATCTTCATAGAGTCACATTTGACATAAAGCAGTAATAGTTGGGAAAGTTGCAAGTTTCTAAAATGAGTAGGCAATCTGACCTCTTTGTATCTTGCTCTCTTTTCACTTGTGCATTTGAGAATTGGGAACCAGGGTTACTTTTTTTCATGGTACTGTGAAATAATTCAATGAATTTTTGACATTACTTCAAAGGAAGAAGTTAAAATATGATATTATTGTATAATAATAAATGAAAACAAATGCAAAAATAGTGTAAAAAGAGAAAAGTTTTGTGAGATCAAATAATGTGTCTTGCCAATTATTTTTTGTTTTCAAAAGTGTAAAGAACATAGAGTGTTAATGTTGATTTCATTTGTGCAATGCCATCCGAAAAAAGTTGAAATGGAATCAAGATATCTTGTAAGTGAATTAACGTAACAGTGAATTGAACATTTTTTTTATGAAATTTTGTTGATTGTTAGGACTGAAACAATAATAAAGGCAGAGCACAGTTGCACATTGGAAATAGATACGTGTAATGCATGTAAGGTGAATATCTATCTATTTCAAAATGACCAAATTTGTTAGAGGTCTTGAATTTTGAAGGCATTGTAGTCAAAAGGTTGTGCCAAGGGCAAAGTGGGATTTTGTTATTCAATATGTCTTCAAATTGGTTTAGGATCAAGCACAACAGGCTGGTCTGTATGTTTTTCTGGTCACATGCAATGTTACTGTATTGATTTTTGTATCATAAGTTTTTTTGTGTTTTGTCTAGAAAGACTATTTAACAGCTACAAGTGAGAGACAAATATGGAAAAGAAGGAACCAAAAGCTAAAAGATCAAAAAGAAAAACAATGCAATGAGAAGCAATTGGTTTATCTGTATTAAACAAAGGTTTGGAGTGCATTGTAAGATGTAATAGAATGTTGTTTTTTGGAGAAAAGGAATCAATAATATATTTGGAAACAATTGTTGTAGTAAAATCATTTTGATAAGAAGCAACTACAACAACAATTTCATAAACAGTATGCATAACATTATATCAAATGGTCATAGTTCCAGTAAACAGATGTACAAAATTATTCGTAGCCCTAGTTGTTGGTATATTCCTATCAATTTAGAAAAAAATTTGTTAATATCTTGTTGCAATTGTTTTGGTTTGAATTTATGCATAACTATAGCAAATAAGGAAGAGAATTATGAACTAGGTGATGTTGTCTATGGGGAGAGAAGTGGCAATAGACAATATTTTTTTTGTAAGCTTAGTAGGTCCTTTCATTCATTCATTTTCAAAGAAGGTTACATCCATAAAAGGCATTTTGTGGCCTCAACCTACCCATTGGGAAACCAGGTCTGTAGGCCATTGGAACACATTATAAGCCATCCAAAATTTGAGGTTCTTAAGTCTTTCATACTCAGCCTTATAAGCCCGAATGTCTAGAAACTAGTTCACCCTTAACATGCTAACAAAATACTAATCGACATATGCATCATCAAAATTTAACAAAAAGGAAAGAATTAAATATTAGTCATCTGAGGACTCCACTGGCTCGGTCCTTTGCACTGGAACCTCGTATTTCTGATTGAGGAGGGCACTGAATGTGCTTCTCAATACGACTTGGATGGATATTCTCCTATTTAAAATTGAACCGGTTGGAATTCCTTCTTAATTTCCTGAAACCCGGGATCAAATTTAATGGAACCTGCTTCATTCATAATAGCTCTTGCTACTATGTTGTTCATCATTCAATAGAGATGGATTGTCTACTTGTATTGGGTGAGCCTGCCACGCGTGTGGCCTGGATCAGGGACCAACAAACGCCATTCCTCCATATGCATCTCTTGCTTGGCCCATTGATTGAGGTTGGCCTCCCAACCCGCAATCATCTGCCTTAACTGCTTAGGAGTGCTTGTTGTATATGCTTGAGCTGAAACGCTAATATGTTGAGCCTTCAATTTTTGTCCACTCCTCCTTGATGGTTGTCACAAGGATGTTCCTCGTCCTCCCCCCCCCGGGACCCATTCTTTTGACTTCTCTCACGACTCCAAATGCTTGATGAACGTGTGCCCGTGGATGGCCTAGCCGTTTCCGTCAACCTACGCTAAACTGCAATATACTCGTCTAACCAAGCCACCAATAAAACAGAGACCCATGACTCGTAAAAATAGCGGTCTCTCAAGTTACTAGAACCTAGTATATTTACAGATAATAAGAGCATGAAACAAATAACATTAGACCCAAGCCATGTGAAAGCATAGCAGGTCTGGACGACCAACCTCCATTGGTGATTTCCTCCTTTTACCAACACCTTTTGCTCAGACATTGCACGAAATAGATATAAGCCAGAAAGGGTCTGTCTCCACCAGAGGGAAGAGATACCCGCCGACTCCTTAGGCCAATTACCATAAAAAATACATCAACACATTGTAAAACTAGCAACGACGACATGCAAAGTATATTCAACAACCATTTTAGACAAATACATAAATAACCATTCCAACCAAGCGTAAAATCCTTCCCACACAGACAAGGAGCCCATATTATACCATACATTCCTATTCAGAGCAGTAAGATACAATTAAAAATGGATATCGACTTAGAAACAACAATTTCAAGATAAAATTGAGCTTTACAGACATGCTCGTCAGATGGGAAGACACTACCAAGTCGCACAGTCACCCATTCACGGGAGGGGGCGAAAATATTACAGGCAACATTCACAATAAAAATATGTCGTGGGAAGGGATGAAAAATAAGAAACGAGACATACCCTATTACCAACGCCATGAAGCCAACATGGATGTCCTCCCATAGACAAAGCCTCCATGCCAAGATTTCCACTAGAAGGGAACCCAAATGCCTCCTCGCAGCTCTCCAAAACACACTATAACACAACGCAATTGCGTGAAATGAGGTACAAGCATTCACCACCTAAATTTTTATTGCTTGGCAACAATTAACTCCCTCCTTAATCTTTCCCATGCCTCCTCCCATCACATCAACCCAATCACACATATCCTGCGTCTGTCAGAGCCACCCTTCTGCATTATCCCCCATCTAATCACCATTAATGAGAGTCCCAAGTGGGACGGTGAACCGGCACACACCCCGATCATGGAGTAATAGACAATCTTTTGAAAACAGAGCATTCGTATCAATGTTCAATGATTTGTGGAAAAAAAATTGATTGGAAGTTTTATCTAATACATGATTTACAAATCAAAGGAGGTATTTTAAGATTAGTGCATACTGTGTTTGAGACACAATAGGCATAGGAAGAGGAAGAAATTATTGGAAGAACAGTAATCTAGATTGTTGTTCAGTAGATAAAAAAAATTAAATTAGTGGATGTATACAACAGGCAACTCAAAAATCAAGATACATTATAAAGAGCGGTGTAGATATTGATATATATGTAGTAACTACAACTAAACATTGAACGATAAGACACATCTATATGTTAACCATGGTATACATCTTAACAATGAATATTAAATATTTATATTATGGCAATCCAAGTAGGTTGTGTGCCTAAGGAATCTAACGTGCAAAAAATTGAGTATCAAAATCCAAATGCATTTGAAAGTGTGGTTTGTGCATGTATGCAAGGATAGTGGATAGAATACAAACAAAGTAAAATGATTTACAATGTAGAAGTGCTTTTGCAGCAAGAATACAGGACATAGTTTCTTCTACCTGTCCTAATGTTCCATAGTTGATAAGTGTAGAGCGCTCTTTATGTCACTGTGAGACAATGTGTATTGCATGCTATTGTTTCAGACAGTAGGAAACCTAAGTTTAAATTAATTGTCATTAAATTAAAAATTTATGACTGTTGGATAAGCAAAGAGAAAAGTTATTAACGCTCTATATTTTCCAAGATGGAGAGCTTAAAGATGAAGTTAAAAGTTAATTATTGTTATAGATGACCACTTATTTGGAGTGTTTTGTCTAGCTTTTGAATAGTGGTCTACAAATGAGATTGTGCAAGTTTCATTTGCAAATCAAATTGAAATATGGGTTAAGCAGATTATTGATTCCTTAGCTATGATGCATATATTGTTATCCTTGTTTTTCTAGTTTCAAAACTTTTAGAACAGATATGAACATTGAACATTTGTCTTTAATCGGATTAACATTGCAATAGTGACTCAAGTGTACAACGAAGGTACACTAAGGCAAATAGTATGATGGTCTGTCCGAGAGGAATCAAAGACATGGAAGGAGAAAGAGTTATTTGCAATATTTTTCCAAAAGTGGTCCAGCATTGATCCATAATCAGTTGCTATTGTGTGTAATTTGAAATTGTTTTGTTGCATAAATGACAATAGTTTTTTCTGTCCACAACTATTATGTTGTATGTCCAGATTGAAGTCACCAACAATAGCAATTTGATAGTTTGTTGGCACAAGTTTTAAAATGTATCTGATTAAATCAATGATTTCCTCAGTGGTTGCATTTGGTGTACAATAAACATTTTCAATCGCAATAAATCAGATGCAATATTTAAAATGGAATAAAGCAATTATTGATTCAATACAATTTTTTTTGTACATGAAGACATTGTGAATTGTGAGGTTTCTTGTGTAACATGTTAGAATGCCATGCAAATGCAATAGTTTCATGTGATTATATTTTTTTTTTTCAAACATTGGGTTTGGTAGAGGCACACTTGTTTTTGTTTCATGGAAACAAAGGATATCAACATTCATTAGATCATATTCAACAATAATATCTTTGAAATGCAACGAGAGGCTACGTGTGTCCAATGAACATATTTTGTAGTAGTCATTTGTTTTGTTGACTGTAAACTATACTTAAGTTGCAGGGGAGCATTTTTTCTAAGTCTCTGTAGTTCAATAGCAACTTTGTTAGAGAGACTGGAGTTTCTTTGTTCTAGTTTGTTTATTAGATACAACGATTCAATATTTTTGACACGTGAAAGTTTTATGTAAACAAGTCCATGTTGTCTAACTCCTTTTGGGTCAAATGTCAATCTGTCAATTGTCAAGCCTTGTGATCTATGTATGGTTCGTGCACATGCTAGTTTAAAATGGATTTTTTCTCTTGTGTAACTATGGTTTTTTTTTTATTGAACATGTCTACACACTCTAGTAATAGGTGTCCAATTAGACATTATGTCATTTGTGAACAAATGTTGCAATTTTTTTCATTGGACATTGCCCACTGTTGGATCGAGAAACTCAATCCAAATATCACCATTATTAGTTGTTGTGGATGCTTTAAAATTGCCTTCAGCTCCATTGACCAAGCCATCTTTAATATCATAATTTCCACCAATCAATTTGTCAAGCATAAAGTTCAACTAGCACTATATTTGCAGGTTGCACCATAGTGTAAGGGCTTATCACTTTCCCTCGAGGTCATCAAAATCTCTTTACTCTGTAAGCATAGAACAATTTGGATAAACGTTGAGAGAAAACTTTCAAAATCATAATATCTTTCAGACACAAGGAACCAAAGTGCAGATAAGTAATTAAAGATTGTTTACAGGTGGTTGTCCTCTTTCTAGGCACGAAAAAGTGAACTACAAATAAATAATTAAAGAACTTTTACAACTTGTGACGTCAAGCTGCAATCATAGTTATTATATCAGAGAATTTCATATTTTTTGTTTACTCGAAGTTTTGATGTTTGAAAAACCTGTGAGTGTGTGAAACACGGTAGAACTAAAAGTATAATGTGGACCAACAAAGTTGCTTAATGGTTTTTCTGTATGTTACAGTGACAAGAATAAGACGTTTTCTCTATCCAAAGACTAATACTAATAACAAGTCTAATCTCATACAATAGCATATTATATTCTTACCTATAAGATAAACTTGGAAGTGAATGATGTTCTATGGCATTACTGTGAAACCAACTTTAGGCCTCAAACCCACGCTACTATCAACAAATTTCACATTCTTTACAATACTTTGAATATACACCTAAGATAAATTGGTGTCTTTGCTAGCCTGGAAATTAATGAACTTGGGATCAAAGAAAAATGCCATTTTATGCACAAACCACACTGGCTTTTCTAGTTTCAGGAAAGATCGATAGAAAGGGGTTATCGGATGGCCACCATTGAGAACATGATTCATTAGTTACATATTACCAAAGAATGATTCCTTTATCTTGGGCTGAATAATATGCAGGTGTTCATGGTGACATAAGTTTTAGGAGGATTACTTAAGTTTGGTTGAGTGATTAGACTAGGGGGTTCAATATTGCCATGAAGATTTCAAAACATCAAGACATAGAAATTCGATCTCTTGCTACAATGCATTTGACTTTGTGAGATCATTAGTGTCTGGAAAACTAATATGAAGAATAAAATCTTCAAATTAGGAAAAATCATATATAGATTCTATCGCATGTTGTCAGTTCACAATCCTAGAATACACAAAGAAAAATTATTGAAAATGAAAAGAAAAAAAAAACAGTGTTTCTTTTGACTCAAGAAAAAAATGAATTTTTTTTTTGTAAACAAAATTGTACAAAAAGAGCAGTGTGAACCTGATATACATGTCCTTATCGCTGGTACTAGAAAAGTTATTTTTCAATTGACACAGTTCATCCTAGTGGCTGTGGAACAAAATCTGTGACAATGAGTAACAAGTAAAT
Organism: Pinus albicaulis; assembly: GCA_034641835.2. Classification (NCBI taxonomy): domain Eukaryota; kingdom Viridiplantae; phylum Streptophyta; class Pinopsida; order Pinales; family Pinaceae; genus Pinus; species Pinus albicaulis. The sequence continues at coordinate 17,764 of JAXQQM020065297.1, read as the reverse complement.
ATTAGTGCAATAAAATAAATGCTAACACAAGATTTAAGTTATTCAAAGTATTCAATAAATAAATGAACTTATCAATAATGTGTTTTTTCTAGGAAGACACATACATTAAGAACATTGAAGCCAAATGAATTGGTGTTGAAAGAAAGCTTTTTCAAAGTGGCTTGATGTCAACAATTATGTTATTGACTGTCAAAGTGAAAATTCCATGAACAAAGAGATTTCGCAAATTGAACATTGTGGATGATATTTTTTCCATATATTCTTGGAAACTTGTCTCAACAATTATTGTAAAAATTTGTTGGAGTTGTGGCATTTGCAACTTTCAATCTATTTTGTTGGACGTGTCTCTAGTATGAAATCGATAGTGGGGTGATATGTAGTTGTTGTACTTTCTTTGCACAACGTGCAATTTGCTAAATTTGGAAGTATGGGATCTGAACATTGAGCACATATTTTCTCATAGGGTGGTGAGAAAACATTCTTTGGTTTGAGTGTCCCTTGTACTTGTTTCAAATGTGAGTATAATTTTTAGGGTTTGATATGGTTTGATAAACAAAATACAATGACTTTGAACAGAAGATTAGATGTCCATAAAATGTAAAAGGAAAATGCAAGTAAATACCTCTGTTGTTGATTTAATGACTGGCAACATGTGTTCTTTTGCATAATCATCACTAAGAACATCAATGAAAGTTGTTGATGCAAATTGTAGAATCTGTCATCCTTTTGGGCCATTTCTGACAATATTATTGAAAAGATAAAGTGCTTTTCTTTTGGATGCAAGCTCATGCGTTATCACCGAAAAGTCTTCTTTGTAAGTTTCATTCAATTGCAACTGGAATTGGATGAATTTTTTTGTCTATTAGAGTTATGGAATATTTCAATTATGAAAACACGATGTTTTCTTTTTATGTCATTTGACAGTGAAATCAAAATCATAGCAATAATTATTGATCAATGTGCAATAAAATATGGAGAATGTTTTGGTGTAAGAATTAAATTACAGTAGTTGTATCATGGGTAGTCTCTCCATCTTTAATACTGAGTTCAAACTACCTGTTGTTCAAGTGGCATCCTATAACAACAACTCCAATAGAACCGACTGGATATGTCTCACTTGACATAAGAAGGTTTTTTATTGTTGTATTTGGATTTAGTATAAGATTGCTACAAACTTGGGGCACTATTCACAATGAACTTTTATCAGTTAAACAGGTACGTGATGATTTGACTGCTATTGGTGAGGCATTTGCACCCACAGAGTTAGCCATGATAGCTGTAGCGGGACTTCCTAAGTCTTGGGAGGTATTTGGAGATATTATTACCTCTAGGGAGAATCTTCCCAATTGGGACAGATTCTGGGATGATTGTGTGCAACATGAGATACTATACAAATTGTTGAATCTCCTCTCTCATAGACCCCTTTGATTCTCATTGCAAATTCTGTAATACAAATACTTTTTCCAGGACAAAACTTGTTGCGGAATCGATCTATAAGAATATTGCTTATATTGACTGCAATTGTCAATTGCTCGTTTTTTTCTACAACATATGCATGCACTAGTTGTGTTTTTACTAGTGAATTTGGATTTTTTGGTTTTCCCTAGTCCATACACTACAAGGACATCACCTGCAAAAACATTTGTGTGTGCACTTGTGCATAATTGTATAAATGAGCAAGGAATGGTTTACATAGTTTTTAATCTGTGCAATTTTAACAATAAAAACACTTAATCTTCATAAAGTCACATTTGACATAAAGCAATAATAGTTGGGAAAGTTGCAAGTTTTTAAAATGAGTAGGAAATCTCACCTCTTTGTATCTTGCTCTCTTGTCACTTATGCATTTTACAGCTGGGAAAGAAGGTTATTATTTTTCATGGTACAGTGAAATAATTCAATGACTTGTTGACATTAACTGCAACGGAAGAAGTTAAAACCTGACATAATTGTATAAGAATAATTGAAAACAAATGAAAAAAATAGTGTAAAAAGAGAAAAGGTTTGTGAGAACAAATGATTTGTCTTGCCAATTTTTTTTGTTTTCAAAACTCTAAAGAACAAAGAGTCTTAATGTTGATTTGTTGTTGATTTCATTTGTGCAATTCCATCTGACAAAAGTTGAAATGAAATTAAGATATCTTGTAATTGTATTAACGTAACAGTGAATTGAACAAATTTTTATGAAATTTTGTTGATTGTTAGGACTGGGACAATAATAAAGGCATAACACAATTGTACATTGGAAATAGATACTTGTAATGCATGTAAGGTGAATATCTATCTATTTCAAAATGACCAAATTTGTTAGAGGTCTTGAATTTTGAAGGAATTGTAGTCAAAAGGTTGTGCCAAGGGCAAAGTGGATTTTTGTTATTCAATATGTCTTCAGATTGGTATGGATCAAGCACAAACAGGGTGGTCAGTGTGTTTTTATGGTCACATGCAATGTTACTGTATTGATTTTTGTATCATAAGTTATTTTGTATTTTGTCTAGCAAGACTATTTAACAACTACAAGTGAGAGACAAATATGGAGAAGAAGGAACCAAAAGCAAAAGGATCGAAAATAAAAACAATGCAATGAGAAGCAATTGGTTTGTATGTATTAAACAAAGGTTTGAAGTGCATTGTAAGATGTAATAAAATGTTGATTGTTGGAGAAAAGGAATCAAGAGTATCTTTGGAAACAATTGTTGTAGTAAAAGCATTTTGATAAGAAGAAACTACAACAACAATGCCATAAACAATATGCATAACATTATATCAAATGGTCATAGTTCCAGTAAACAAATGTACAGAATTCTTCGTAGCCCTAGTTGTTGGTATATTGCTACCGATTTAGAAATTTTGTTGTTAATATCTTGTTGCAATTTGTTTTGGTTTGAATTTATGCATAACTATAACACAAGGAAGAGAAAAACGAACTAGGCAATGTTGTCTATGGGGAGAGAAGTGGTAATAGTAAATTTTTTATTTTTTTTGTAAGCTTAGTAGGTCCTTTCATTCATTTTCAAAGCAGGTTACATCCATAAAAGACATTCTGTGGCCTCAACCTGCCCATTGGGAAACCAAGTCTGTTGGCCATCGAAACGCATTATAAGCCATCCAAAATCTGAGGTTCTTAAGTCTGTCATACTCAACCTTATAATCTTGGATGTTTAGAAAACACTTCAACCTTACCATGCTAACAAAAGTACTACTAATCGACATATGCAACATCAAAATTTAACAAAAAGGAAACAATTAAATATTAGTCATCTAAGGACTCCATGAGAGCTCAGTCCTTTGCACTGAAACCTGGTATTTTTTATTTAGAAGGGCACTGAATGTGCTTCTCAATACAACCCAGATGGACATTCTGCTACTGAATTTGAAATTGAACCATTTTGAATTCCTTCCGAATTTCCTGAAACCTGAGATCAGATTTAATGGAACCTGTTCCATTCATAATAGCTCTGGCTACTATGCTCTTCATCATACAATAGAGATGGATTTTCTGTCTGTACTTAGTGAGCCTGCCACGAGTGTGGCCTCGATCAAGGACCGACAAATTCCATTCCTTCATCTGTATCTCCTAATCAACTCGTTGATTGAGGTCGACCTCCCAACCCGCAATCATCTACATCACCTACTTAGGAGTGCCTGTTGTATATGCTTGAGCTGCAACGCTAATATGTTGAACCTTTGATTTTATTCCACTCCTCCTTGGCGGTTGTGACACGGACAGCCCCCCCCCCCCCCCCCCCCCCTTGGGACCCATTCTTTCACCTTCGCTCACGACCCCTAGTGCCTAACGGGCCTATGCCCGTGGATGGCCTAGCCTTTTCTATCAACCTTCGCTAAATTGTAATATACTCGTCTAACCAAACTACCAATCAAAAAAATACCCATAGCTTGTAGAGAGAGCAGTCCATTAAGTTAGTAGAATCTGATACATTTACATATAACAAGATCAAGAAGTAAATAACATTAGACCCAAGCCATGTGAAAGCATAACAGGTCAGGACGACCAATCTCCATTGGCACTTTCCTCCTATTATCAACACCTTGTGCTCACACATCACACGAAACAGATATAAGCCAGAAATGGTTTGTCTCCACCAGAGGGAAGATCTACCCACAGGCTCCTTAGGCCACTTCCCATTAAAAAATACATCAACGCATTTTAAAACTAGAAACGACGACATGAAAAGTATATTCAAAAGCCATTTTATCCAAATACAGAAACAACCTTTCCAACTAGGCGTGAAATCATTCCTGCACAGACAAGGAGCCCAAATTATACGATACATTCCCATTCGAAGCAGTAAGATACCATAAAAAATGGATATCGGCTTAGAAACAACAATTTCAAGATAAAATTGAGCTACACAGACATGCTCGTCAGACGAGAAGATCACTACCAACTCGCACAGCCACCCATTCATAGGAGGGGGCGGAAATATTACAAGTAACATTCACAATAAAAATATGTCGCGGGGAGGGATGAAAAATAAGAAACGATACATACCCTGTTACCAACACCACAAAGCCGACATGGATTTCCTCCCACGAACGAAGCCTCCCTACCAATATTTCCACTAGAAGGGAACCCAGACGCATCCTCACAGCTCTCCATACCACACTATACCACAAAGCAATTGTGTGAAATGAGGTACAAGCATTCACCACCTGAAGGTTTATCGCTCAGCGACAATTAACTCCCTCCTTAATCTCTCCCACGCCTCCTCCCATCGCATCAACCCGATCATACATATCTTGCATCTGTCGGAGCCACCCTTCTGCATTATCCCCCATCACCATTAACGAGAGTCCCAAGTGGGACGGTGAACTGGCACACACCACAATCAGGGATTAATATACAATCTTTTGAAAACAGATCATTTGTATCAATGTTCAATGGTTTGTGCAAAAAAAAATTGATTGGAAGTTCTATCTAATGTATGATTTACAAATCAAAGGAGGCATTTGAAAACTAATGCATACTATGTTTGAGACACAATATGCACATGAAGAGGAAGAAATTATTTAAAGAACAATTATCTAGATTGTTGTTCAATAGATTGAGCAGATGTATACAACGAACAACTCAAAAATCAAGCTACATTCTAAAGAGAAGTATATATATATATAAACATTGAACGAGAAGACACGTCTATATGTTAACCATTGTATACATCTTAACAATGAATATTAAATATTCACGTTTATGGCAATCCAAGTAGGTTGTGTGCCTGAGAAATATAACTTGCAAAAAAATTGAGTATCAAAATCCAAGTGCGTGAATTTTGAAAGTTTGGCTTGTGCATGTATGCAAGGACAATGAAAAGAATACAAATAAAGTAAAATAATTTACAATGTGGAAAGACTTTTTGTAGCAAGACAACATGGCATAATTTCTTCTGCCTGTCCTAATGTTCCATGGTTGATAAGTGCAGAGCGCTCTTTATGTCACTATGAGACAATGTGTATTGCATGCTATTATTTCAGACAGTAGGAAACCTAAGTTGAAATTAATTGCCATTAAATTCAAAATTTATGACTATTGGATAAGCAAAGAGAAAATTTATTAGTGCTCTATATTTTCCAAGATGGAGAGCTTAAAGATGAAGTTCAAAGTTAATTATTGTAATATATGACCACTTATTTGGAGTGTTTTGTCTAGCTTTTGAATAATGGTCAACAAATGAGATTATGCAAGTTGCATTTGCAAATCAAATTTAAATATGGGTTAAGCTGATGATTGATTCCTTAGCCATGATGCATATATTGTTATCCTTGTTTTTTCAGTTTCAAAACTTTGAGAACAGATATGAACATTGAACATTTGTCTTTAATTAGATTAACATTGCAATAGTGGCTCAAGTGTACAATGAAGGTACACTGAGGCAAATAGTGTGATGGTCTGTCCAGTAGGAATCAAAGACATGGAAGGAGACAAAGTTATTTGCAATATTTGGCCAAAAGTGTTCAAGCATTGAGCCATAATCAATTGTTGTTGTTATTGTGTGTAATTTGAAATTGTTTGGTTGCATAAATGGCAATAGTTTTTTCTGTCCACAACTATTATGTAGTATGTCCATATTGAATTCACCAACAATAGCAATTTGATAGTTTGTTGGCACAAGTTTTAAAATGTATCTGATTAAATCAATGATTTTCTTAGTTGGTGCATTTGGTGTACAATAGACATTTTCAGTTGAAGTAACATGTTCTTGAAAATGGAAAAAAGCAATTATTGATTAGATATAATTTTTTTTGTACATGAAGACATTGTGAATTGTGAGGTTTCTTGTGTAACATGTTAGGATGTGATGAAATTGCAATAGTTGTATGTGATTATATTTTTCTGCAAACATTGGTTTTGGTGGAGGCACACATGTTTTTGTTTCTTGGAAACAAAGGATATCAACATTCATTAGATCATAGTCAACGATAATATCTTCGAAATGCAATGAGAGGCTACGTGTGTTCAATGAACATATTTTGAAGTATTCATTTGTTTTTGTTGACTATAAACTAACTCAAGTTGCAGGGGAGCATTTTGTCGAAGTCTTTGTAGCTCAATAACAACTTTACTAGAGAGAGTGAAGTTTCTTTGTTCTAGTTTGTTTATTAGATACAACGATTCAATATTTTTGACTCGTGAAAGTGTTGTGTAAAAAAATCCATGTTGTCTAAATCCTTTTGGGTCAAATGCCAATCTGTCCATTGTCAAGCCTTCTAATCTATGTATGGTTCGTGGACATGCTAGTTGAACATGGAATTGTGTTTTTTTATTGAACATGTATACAGACTCTGGTAATAGGTGTCCAATTAGACATTATGTCATTTGTGAACAAATGTTGCAATTTTGTTCGTTGGACATTTCCCACTGTTGGATCGAGAAACTCAATCCAATATCGCCATTTTTAGTTGTTATGAGTGCTCTAAAAATGCCTTCAGCTCGATTGACGAAGCCATAATTAATACCATAATTTCTACCAATCAATTCGCCGAGCATAGTCTCTTTTAGCAAAATGACAACTGGCAATTTCATTTTGGTGTCGGTGTAGCTATCTACGTTTAATGATATAATTGTTTTGTCATTTGAACTCAATGTTATAATTTTTGCGTCAATAAAAGATAACATTTTTTCATTGTGTTTTTGTACATCTTTGTTCAAGTAGAACAAGTATGGAAATGTTGGATCGTTTGGTGGGCATTTATAACAATGATTGTTCAAACATTCATTATTGTCGATAGTGTGTGAGCAAGTTCTAAGTCTATTTAATATATACACAAATTCTTTGTTTTCTTGTCGCATAACTTGTTTTAGTTCAAAAGCTACAACATTATCTTTCCAAAAGTTGTAAGGAATACTAGTTGTTTTAAGACTTGGATGCTCAAATATCCAATGATCATGGATAGATTGTGCTTGGCATAAATCACCGCAAAATATTATGTCAAGCTTTCCAAATGGTGTGGTTGGTGTGTGCATGATTTCACGAAGACGTTTTTCAATGTTATATAACAATTGAGACCCAATCAATGATTCTTCATCTATGAGAAAAATTCTAAGGTCTACATATTCTTTGCTTAACATATCATGTGTGTTAGAACTCAATGGCATCATGTTAGATGATGAAAGCGGTAGGTGCAAAGCCGAATGCACTGTTACACCATTTGCAATATATGTAGCCTTTCCAGTGAACAGAACTATGAGGCCTTTTCTTTTAAGGGGGTCACTTTGAAGGTCTTTGTTATAGTAGCACATGAGTGCACGATAAAGTTATTGTGCAGTGATTTTTTTTCTTGTTCCTGCACCTCGAGTGATTAAGAAGTAAAGTTGCTTGGCTAGATGGTTTTTTTTTCCATAGTGTTATTTGTTTCAATATAAATTGTTGTTCTTTATTTAATTTTCTCCTATGTTCACGATATGATGTTGTGTTCAAAACAAAAGGATTCTTGATATACTCATTGTTATTTGAACTTGAAATATGCATGCCTCTAGATTGCATTTTTTGCATTAGATCATGTTGAATGTCATATTTTTCATGGAAACAAGTCCTTGTGTCATTTTCTGATGGCAGGTTGAGTACATTGCCTCTTCATCTTTGGATGCAATTGCAGTAGAAGCAAGATCAATGTCACCCCATGGAGATATTGAATGGTAGAAATGTTTTTTTAAGCAGAAAAATTGTTCTTTTGAGACAATTATGCTTTGGTCCAAGTCACATTGCCCTTTCTTAGAGTGCACTCAGACTCTCTATATGGAAGATAAAGCATAATTTTTTTCTCTATAATGGTTCTCAGGGTCGTTGTGTACATTGTATCGAATGAATCATATGACACATGTGCATTTTTATTTTGGTTCCAGTTTTCTCGACTATATAGGAAGAGGCAGATTGTTTAAATTTCAATGGGTCGAGACACATATTTATCAATGATTGACTTGAATAAAATATCTTCAGAGTTGTCATGTTCATATTGCAAGAGAATAGGTTTTTTAAGCACATATGATTGTTTCTCTGTTGGAGCGGTGTTAATAAAAACCATTTTTCTAGACAATGAGTACAAAGGCAATGAGAGTATAATGTGAACAACTTGTCTACTTGACATTTGTTGCAAATTAAACAATGCATTTCCAAGTCTATGAATAGTTTCAATTTTTCCACCATTGTTAGAAAAGCAATCCTCTCAGATTCATTTGAAATCATATGTCATTGTGCAGTCCATATTTGTCATATAAGAACTACAATATGTTGCAGCAACATAGGCATCCACTATAAACTATGCATCTGTGTTTTCTTGCCACAATGCAGGGATTTTTTTTCAAATTAATTTATCCAAATATCACAAGGACTTCTTTTCAATAGTACAATGGGCCAAAAAATGTCGAAGCAAAGGAGCAATATATATTCTTTGTTCGTAGCACCAAGATTGACCAAGAAAGTATCAAATGTCACGTCTTTTGGGTACATCTTGTTATGTAAAAGAGATTTTTTTTTTTTTTTTTTTTTTCATTATCATTATTTCTTAAAGGTTGCAAGACACACGTTTCACGCATTGGTGGAAAAGGAAAACCAAATATACAACTAGAATGTTTGTGTCTTCTGCAAGTTTTTGTGTGATGATGGGTTTGTATTTGAATCATTTGATCTCATAACATTGTTGAATCACAAGTCAAATAACTATAAATGAAAGAAATAACATAAATTTCAAGAGAATGTTGATATATTGGTGCATTTTTAATCCAAAGAAATCCATGGTCATGTTCAGTTCCTCTGCTTTGGAACTCTGTAATAAAAAAATAGTCTTCCACTTACCCAAATAGTTCATTGTTTTTTGTGATCAAAGTGCACAGGGCTGAGATCTTGTGTCTATAATAGAAACTACAAACAACTTGGTGACTTATGATCAACTTGTCAATGCATTCATTAAAATTATCATTAAGTTGGTTTTTTGAACTAGTATAACATTGTGTCCTCGATGCATTTATCAATGGATCCCAAAGGTGTCGAGCACTAGTGAATGTAACATAAAATGTTGGTGGACCGAGTTGACGTATCATTGCAAATACGTCTTTTCATATGTTTTCAAAGTACTCAAGAGACGCGTGAATGCTTTTCAGACATTGATATGCAATTGGTGATTGCAAATTTTTTTGAAGGTTGTTTTGGTTCTTGACATCTTTAGCAACTATTTTTTTGCCTCTTAGTTCTCCTTTGCGAATGGAAATCCAGGTTGAACTGGAAACCTGGCCTATAAATATACGAATTTCCTTAAAAAATATTTTGTAACATTTGTTGAAAAGTCTTCAAACTTGTGCAATAGTTCCCATTGTCCAATCTGTTGCTATAAGAAGCGATTGACCACATCAATAGGTCAACTAGAGCCATAAAACAATGTTGGGAAATTATTTTTTTCAAAGAATTTGTCCTGGAAGATACCCAATGGCTTGTATCCCTCAGAAGGTGAAATTTGTAATATTTGTATATTAAGATCGTGGATTAAGTGGGATTCTGAGTAACCATGCACAAGTGTTTCTGATTCTAGTTCTAAATCATTGTCAACACATTATGAGTATGCTTCATGAACTTCTAGGCTACTGCTCTCGTGATTTTGTTTATGCTAATCAAAATGGTCTTGCCACTCATTGTTTATGACTATTTTTTCATTTTTGTAAAGAGTTGTATTACACAAGTCGCATAAGGAAACCATCACCTTTTGTGGACAAACATTTCCAGACAAATATGCATTCTTGTATTATATTTTTCTTTTAAGCATTACTGCAATTGTCATGCAACTATCAATACTTCTAGGTAGGGTTGTTTGAACTTTGTTCAAATTGGCAGGAACATTTATGATTATGCATGTTAGTCTTATTTGTGATATTTTGTATCCAAGTTGTCGTATTTGTGCAAAGGTCATTCTTAGTGCCACGAATATCTCTTCTAAAGTTGTCAACTCTGTAACAGAAACAATTTTTGGTTTCGGCATATATGTAAAGGTGATGATAATTTAGACAATTTTCCATTGATTAATGTAGTATTGCAATATTTGCAAATTTGTTCAATGACTTTTATTGGTTTTGCGTCAACTCTAGCTATAGGTGCATGAAAATTTGCCAATGTGCTATTGTTCACAAGGCACATATGTTTCTGGAAATGCAATCTATCACAAACACAACATACATGTGTATGTGTGTCTTGTATTGACTGCAAATATGGCTCAATTGATTTATAATTGATTACAAACATTTTTTCTATTCTTGGGATACTAAAGCACCATGTGCACGTATTTCATGTTTCAAATGATTCAATCATCTAGGATGGTTATTGGATTTATGGGAAGAAGGAACAAGTATTGGCTTGTCATGTCGCACATTTAATAACGAAGAAATAGACTTTTGCTTTGATAATATACAATTTTTAGACAACTTAACATATTTTTTGCTCGTTGATGTTTTATTGTCGATGAAACCATTGTCTACTTGGGTACATGGTGTACCAACATTGGATTGTATGTGTAAATGATGATTGGCAGTAAGACTTGAAATGGAATTGAAATTTGGTGAACCCAATACTTGTTGGAGAGGTGTACCTATATTATATGAATCATTGACACAATAAACACCATTAATTTGCAAAAGTGCATAAAAGTGTGCATGTGATGTGGATATAGGAAAATGCATAAGATAAAGTGTTTTTGATGCAGTATTTGATGAGTATAATCACAAATAAATATCTATGATACTTGTGTTCCAGACATATATGTTAATATTAAGTATTTCACATATCCATTGAATTGAGAAATGATTTCCCTCTATATGTCCATTTGCATATTGCATTGATAGGCTGATAATATAACTTTGCCAATTGTTTACACATTTCTCTTGTTCAATTGTTTTGGTATCAAGGTGCTTTTTCAAGTATTTGATAGCTCTAACATCATTGTGAATATAAAAATTGTTGAAGGTTTTTGGAATTATTTTTCTTATGGAAAACATGTCAAACCAAGGTGCAACTATGCAAATAGAATTGAACAATGAGTCATGACAATCACCGACAATGTGGAATCAAGAATCCTTGCTCTAATACGATTTGTTTAATGGACACCATGTCTATTGTACAAGAGAGGAATAATATGCATGAATGCATGGAGAAATTGATATATAATTAGTGATACAATGTTCATTATGTGATATTGAAGGAGTGGTTCAAAGTGGCCACATGCAGGATTCTGGTTATGCAACAAAATATTAAATTGATAGTCATGGATATCTTGGTTGAAGCGAAGATATGGTTGTCCACTTGTAAATAACCAAACATTGACTGGTATTGACAACCAATTGGAAAACCATTTGATGCAAAAATCATCTCCCCACAAGCTAATTGTTGAAGCAGTAGAATCAAAAGTAAGTGTAGTGATCAGGTGATCAGTTTTTGGCTCAAAAAATGAAAGTGCCTAGAAAGTATTGGAACCAATTCCAAATCATAGTGCTCATCGTTCTAACTCCAATGTCATTCGTTTCACCTCAGTCTGACACCGTATGCTCAAGTTGTCGTGTGTTGAGTGTTTGGCGAAAAAATTAAAATTTAAGCAAGGTAGTTGACTTAGATTTCGTACTACTAAGTCAGCAGGGTGACTGTGTGGGGTACGTCTCACTGAAAAGATGACACTTAGTAGGTTCTGGTTCATTAGTTTTTGGGTACATATGATTGGTTGATGGTTTTTCTGCGTGTACCTGTTATCACACTCAAAATTTTCAAAATTTTGTTTTGATGAGTTTATCCTAAGCCCAAAACCCACATATATAACCTTTCGGGGCTTATTACTTTATAAACCCATTTGTTATAAAGTTTCGGACGTTATGTTATAAGCTTCGCACCCATCGAACAACTATGCTATATAAACTTGATGTTATATATATATATATATATATATATATATATATATATATATATATATATATATATATATATATATATATATATATATATATATATATATATATATATATATATATTGCATATCATATATATATATTGCATATCATATATATAACAAAACCGCTTAAACCATTGGTAGGACCCCTTGTGCCTTATCGCATATCGCCATTGCAATTTTTTGTTAAAAAAATCAAATATTAAACTTATAAATCGTCGATGCGATATGAAGTGGGACCCATTCTCTGCCACACTTCCCTTCCATTCCATTTTCCATCAAAATATATGTTAACTTACCCTGTTTCCGCCTTTCCGCTTTTCCCTTCCACCTTTAACGTTTCATCGCTTTTCATTCCTCGGTCGCGATCAAAGTGGGTCCCTCATTGCATTTCGCAGACTTTACGTATTTGGCATTGGAACTAAACTGTAAATAATATGATCGTCAATTTGTGATATCGCATTGTATTTGTTTTACCTTGTGAACACCGATAATCTATTTTATTTAGTTTGCAATGCAATAAGTCTGCCACATCATTCACCTCCTCCTCACGTGTCGCACTTTGTAGTGTTTAAAGTTTATATCCTCCACGATCATAAATAAAGGTTAAGAGTCGCGATATGCGCTGCCATCCGGTCCCACAATCCTCCACGTCACCTCCCCATCGCATCGCATCGTTGATTGTATTCTTCATAACTTAAACTTTAAAGGTTGTGAAGTGTGTGGATGCGATGCACTTTAGAATTAAAGTTTAAAAGGTTTCAAGTTCGGTATTTTGGGGTTTTCACATTGCTTTATTCACAAAAAGGGGTTTTAGCACAACAAGAGGATTTCGGGTAATAAAACAACAAAAAGGTTGAGTCAGGCAGCCAAAAGTGTTTAACACTCTGCTCAACAACAAATCTGCCTGCATAGCTCTCAGCTCGTCCGTCAGCATATCAGTGAATTGAGGTCCACGTCCTAAACTGCCCCACTACATCAGCATATTAGCAACAACACAACACAGGAAAAAAGGGTCGATTCAGCTCAATAGTCAGCAAATGCCATGTCATCGTTTCCTCGAAAATAGGATGATTGTTTCGTAGTTCATTGAGGGCATTTATTCTTTGATGGTGGATAGTGACATTCAAGCACCTAACTACTTTTGATGTAATTATGCACTCCTTCAATTAGTATTTGTAATAAATAAAACAGAGTCCTATTAGAAGTATAAGTCTTTTAGAGACTAACTGTCTTTTTCGATTCCAAGAAAGTGGTTTACAGTTATGATAGGTGTCAAGGTCAGAGTTCGATGATCTAGCCAACTAGGCAGATCCTAAGTATTCAACAAAGGTCTATTTATATCCAGGAGATCAAATGAGACCAGGGGGGAGATGTTATGTAAGCATTACTCTTGTAATCTTTGTCTATGAGTAATATACAGTTGCAACAGCCTATTTCAGACCTGAGATTCTTATCTATATTCTTATGTATGTTTCTTATATCAATATTTTACTTTCTCTCCAGTGTTCTAGTTGTATAATCACTTGGAATTCATGATTACATGCTCCAACTTCCTTTATACACCTAGTCTGTTGTTCTGTCATGTTTTATTATTTTGCTTATGTATAATGACTAGGAATTCATGGTGACATGCTCCAACTTCCTGTATGCATATAGCTTGTTGTTCTATCCTTAATGTGTGGTTTAATAAGAATACAATTGCCTCAACTTCCATGAGATAAGTTGACTTGTGACTTAGTTTTCATATTGACTCCATAAGCCCAATGGTAGTAAACCCTTTACATCTTTCACCTACACTAAAACAACAACATTCAATCCAATTAAGAGTTAGCCATCTGCTTTCAAGTTATTCATTGAATATAATTTATCCTTTTGAGAGGGTCCTCTTGGACTCGAAAGGCTAATTTCCATTTACAAGTTGGTTTGAAATAGTTATTCAAAGTTGACCATTGAAGCAGCCCAACAGGAACTCAATTTGGTGATAACATTTTTGCGTTGTTGTCGGGGACACGAAGGTGAAAATTTTCTCTGGGCAGAATGACCAGGTTCACATTTGACTTCTGATGGTGAACAGAAGCCAAACACAGGAAGGCCATACCATTCACCTGGCGACTCCATTGTTCGAGATCCCGAGCTTCAAAGTTCAGAGCGACTTCACTGGGAAGAATCCAGATTTCTAAACATTCATGGTGATCCAAGATGACAGGGTATGTGGCAAACACTTATATGATGAAATGTTACAAAGTGTAAGGGATGAGTTAGCAGAATTTCAGATAGATGAACATTTCTCAATAATAGTATTCCATTGTTTGAAATCCAGTCGACTCACACCTGAAAATAAAATTTATTTTCTTGGTTTAGCTGCTGAAAAATTAGAAAATGAAATTGAACTATTGGATGTTCAAATTGGATCATATGATTTCCAAGATCCTAAACAGTTCTTGGAAAGTCTTCCTCCTCCAAAAAAGGAGGAAATTTTTATACCATTTGACTTGCAGATAAAGGAGGAATGTGGTTATGAGCTTGATATTGTAGAGTTGGAATCAAGGTTCAGCCTTGATGAATAAAATGAAAAGGATATCCAGGATAAATTTGTCATTGAGAGCTTAAAAGGGATATCAATAAATTATGTCTTCTATGATCCCATAGCTGATTACATGGAAGAGTTCTATAGTTTAACTTTTCAATTATTTTTTCACTATGAAAAACAGACCCATTTTCTGTTACCTATATCATTTCATAATACATTTTGTTTTTGGTTCAAGTGAAATCAAATGGTTCAAGTACCAGATTAGCTCATTGCCTGGCTTTATTGGAGGTTTCATGTCACTTGAATCAAACATGAAAATTTCAGTTGTTAGGGTAGGTAGGAGTGTGTGTGAATAAGCTCAAGTAGTCTGAGCATCTTTTCAACATGTACAGATTTGGTTTTTCAGCAGTTATCATCAAGCTTGAGCCCGAGGAGAAGGCCATAAAAGCTTGGCGAAGTCTTCATCAATTTCAGAAAATTTTCAATTTTTCACGAGAGAGGCATTGGAACTACAAGTTCTTTGTTCTACCATAGGGGCACACCATCCCTAGTGGAGCCACTGTTATCACACTCAAAATTCTCAAAATTTTGTTTTGATGAGTTTATCCTAAGCCCAAAACCCACATATATAACCTTTTGGGGCTTATTACTTTATAAACCCATTTGTTATGAAGTTTCAGACTTTATGTTATAAGCTCTGCCACCCATCGCACCAAATAAAACTTCTCCCGCAAAGCAACTTTCTATTAATATTTCAGATGATATTACATCAGAAGTCAGATTACAATACTCAGATAGACCTCTCTCCAAAGATTGACTGCAGTGGCATTTACCATACTTTAGCTACTCAATAGATGAGCGAGCATTACTGGAGGCTACCTGGCCAGATGCAAACTTTGTCTCAGAGTTCAAATACAACACACAAACAGATTTATACACAGACTCAATCTATTGATCAAGCCACTTTAGGTTCTCACTTGTGCCGAGCACACAGATGCGCAGGCTTCTCTAATCACCTAATGGACTTTTGAGTTAGATCTCTGTGATGCAAGCAGATCGAGAGGGTTCTCACAGATGCAGAGCAGGGAGTTTAGACTCGACTCAAAACCAAAAATCTACGAATGCCTTCTCATTCTTACAATGCTAGTATTTATAATATCCTAGCAAGTTAACCGGTTAAAAATTTTACCGGAAACCTGTAACAAATGGAATCTACTTTCGGTATGAATATCACGCAAGAAATCATAACCGAAGGACTAACAGTAACAGTAATGCGTACCTAAAAGTATTGAATAGTAAAAGATTCGGGCAAGTGGGTACTACCACCTGTTATCTCATCCCTTAAAGGCAAAGCCATATGGGGACCGAATCCGACACTATCTAAAAAGCAAGATTATATGATCTATAGACAAGACGGCCGGAATCTAGGACATCGGCTCTTAATAATTACAAAGTGGATATTTTAAATAAAACCCACGAAAACAAAAACTTAACATGTACATGATGTCGAATGAGTGATCATATACATCAATCGCTATTATACTGCCATTCTTCTGTAGCTGCATATTCTCTATCTGCTTCATCCATTTCTAGTAATTGTTCTATATCAGGAGCAAATATATCATGTGGCAATGCATCATCGAGCCAAGGTGGTGCTTCTTCCAAGAAACAACAATAGAATGGAAAATGAAATACATTAACTGGTCTAAACCTGGGATCTGTAGAAATCTCTCCATGGAAACTGTTTTTTAGACTGAAAGAAGATTCACCTTGTTGTTTATCATTTAAGACTACTACTGTATTAGTATGAAGAAATTCAAACTCTAAAGTATAGTCATTCTGTGCTGCAATATGGATTTCCTAGATCAGAGTGCTTATGGTTTCATGGTAATTAAAATGACAAATCCATTCACCCCTAGGCATATACTTAAACATGAATAACTTAAACCAGGGACTCCACCAATTGTTAGCACTTTCTAACTGTGTAGCATATGCAATGACTCTGACATAACCATGTATTCTAGCCCTCTGACGAATAGAGAAATAATCCTGCCATGTCCAATCAGTATTTTGGACAAAACCAAAGTAAATAGGAACGGGTCCTCTAGAAATAGAATAAAAAACTCTCAAAGGCCTATCCCTATAAGGTAACTCACTATTATAGGCTATCATACCAGACTCTAAATCAAACCAAATTTGTAAGATCATCTGGATAACCTCTACTGGTAATGACTTGACTTTCAAAACAAAACAATCCCAACAGAACTTGTATTCACACTGACTACAAACAATGAATGGATAGGCTCTAGACTGACAAACGCTGGATTGAACTGGACTTTTACTTGAAGAACTTTCTCCTTTATACAAGGGTCTGAACATCTTGATGTCTTTGATTTCTGGTGCTCCTTCTCTTGTCAACATATCGACCAAATAGTTTTCTGCACCTGATTTGTAGACTATGTCGAAATCAAAACCTTCTAGCCAGAGTGCCCATCTTAGAATTCTGGTATTTCCCTGTTCTAGCAATCTCTTGTTTGACAAAATGCTTTTCATATGTTTCAAATCTGTTCTGACTAAAAATCTGACACTTTTCAAAAACAGCCTGAATCTTTGAATACCCCTTTTTACAGCAAGTATCTCTTTGTGAGAAGAGGGATACTTGATTTCTGTGTCATCAAAAGATCCAGAGGCATATGCACAAACAAGTTCTTTTCTTCCATGTTTCTGAAGCAATACTGCAGCCCATGTATGGTCAGAGGCATCTGTTTCAAGAATAAAGGGAAGATTAGTATCAGGCAG
>JAXQQM020082758.1:0-19182 GCA_034641835.2 Pinus albicaulis | reverse complement strand
ATTTGTTCATATTTGTAGGAAAAATAAGCGAACCATCACGCAAATGTAGGACAAATAAGCGAACCAACTCCTGATGATGCTGAATCTGAGAAATCATCTCATAATACTGAAAGCATGACTGTTGCTGAAATCATGCCATTGCAAGCGGGCAGGCCTGCAATTGAGTCAAGGAAGTGGGCTCTTCTCTGACGTGATTGCCACTTTTATGAGGCCTTCTCGGTACATTTAGCTCTGTGGTTGAGTCACTGTCATGCTCATATCCTTGCTCATATGATGAATTTGTCTCTGACATGGTGTTTTGAAATGTGTATGACAAGTATACATTGATATATATGTGCTGAAAATAAGAGTTTGGTTTGTTTGAAAATGATGAATTGGTGTTTGTCTTTCAATACCAAATGTGTACCAAGTAGGAAATGAGGGACTGTGGTAAGTATGAACAGTGGGAAAGTGGGGGTTTGTCAAGTGCAATTAATACAATAACAATCACTTGACTATTGGGAATTGGGGATTTTTGCAAATGATATGGGAGAGGAATAAGGAGAAGGAATGATAGGGTTTAGGGATTTGAATGATATTGCAAACGAGAAAAAATGATATGAGTGGTTTTATAGAGGAATAGGGAAGGGATATGTATGATATTGTGACAATGATGGGGAATGTGCTATGAATTTTTTGGCACAAAAATCACACCCTTTAAAATTCAAATACAAACCCTAAGAGCAGTTTTGACAAATGGGAGGGTTTATCATTTTGGCATCAAATTCTTACAACCTCCTCTCCAAATCGCAGCAAACACAGATTGAAATCAATGGCAAGGGCGCACAAACACTTACTTGAAGCAAAAGATTTGAAGTTGTTTTGAAATTTGATGAAGAAATGATGGTGTTTGGCTTGTCGGCTCTGTGCACCGCGGGCACACCCAGTGTGCCGCGCCTCCTGGATGCACTGCGCTAGAGTAAATTTACACGATGCAGAACGGCCTTGTGCGCCGCACACAACCAATGCACCGCGACCACCCTTGTATGCGCCACGCTACTGAATTCGACCCACAGCTCGGCCTCCAATACACAGCTTCGCTCTTTCACCACTTAATTCGACTTCAATCGATCTCTTGGCATACCAATAGATGTTTCAAACAATGAAAATATCTTATAGTGATGGATTTGATTTTCGTTTCTTACAAACCCATTTCTGTAATGTTTGGCATTGGCACTTTTTTCACATTTTAATACAAACTCTGATTTTCATTTCCACTTGACTTTTTGGCTAAAAGGATGGCTCCTTTGTTGATTTTTTGTAGGGATGGTGGAATTATATTTCGGCAAAGGAGGACTAGGGCTGCCTCTGAATTATTCATGACGGAAAACTTTAAAAATTACATCTTTATTACAAACACTAAATTTGACGTTTTCTTCTTCAAAACAGAGTTTTGAAGAAGAATCATCCTTGAGCATTATTGATGATGATAATTTTGAAATGAAAACTTATTGGAGACATCCTCATGGCCTGCTGGCATCATTTGACATCTTTGAAGACCAAACCCTAGACCTAATGACCAAATTGACTCTTTTTTGACCAAAATACCATCTATGATTGTAAATGACTGAAATCAACTTTGATGAATTTTGATAAATTTTGACCGACCAGCAGGTACAAACATGAGGGAAACGAGTGAAAAGACCCTTCCGTCAGATAACCTATACTTCTAATGGGATGCAACTAATTGGATGAACGAGACACCTAAAATGAAATGCAACAAAAGAGTTTTTGATCTCTGACGGAGGTATAACCAGACCGACTCTAACATTGGCTCCAATGGGGATCGTAGCTCCTTAGAGGTGCCAAGAACTACAGATATTTGGGAGAGCGGACGGTTCCTTCTTCCATTGGGAAATGGAGTCAAAACACGAAAACTGACATTATGCAGACTGACTCTGACTCAAGGCTAAAAATGAAAACCATAATAAAACCAAACATGACTAAAACATAACTAAGAAACTGGAAAGATGCTCATAATTGAGCTTATTCATCAAAACTACTCTAATTTTTCCATTCGTCACCTTATCAAGTGAAGTGGAACAACCAATGCAACCATGTAAGAATCCTGGATGCTATTTGATTTCTTCCCAAATGCTTTCTAATACGCAGGAAAATGGAAGAATCGAAAGGAAACTGCCATGGAAACTCGGAATCAAGCTGAATGCTGATAAACTTGCAAAGCATGAATTGACTGGATGGCTTTAAGAATACTAAAAAAGGATCTTCATAAACATAGCTATTGATTCCCATCAATACATTACTACTCTGGTATAAGCAATCTTCATAGCTGGATATTAAGATTTTCCTCACATCTGTGTTTTCTTTCTTTGGTGATTGCATCAGGCTATCAAAAGGATCCTAAATTTCACAATAACCAAACTCTGTTGTTGATTCAAAACATAACAAAAGTCTCTTTTATCAATCTCCTCATATAACTGCAAACATCGGTGTGAGGTTCGTAATGAAAAATCTGTTAAACAAGACAATGAAGGCAACTTTTGAACAAGATTATTGTCAACATTCTTTTCTATCACATGGTTAATCAATGAAGAAGAATTATTACAGCAAACATCATCCAACACACGAGCAATAGGATCATCAAAAACTTGAGAAGACTGCTGCATGTATCCATTGAAACTATATGACATCCTACTGGCTGTTCATCTTTCTCTTTAGAGATATTATGAAGATTCTGCTTTATAAACTGAAATTATTCGAAACAAAAGGGTACAGAATCCTCTTGCATCATTAAATCATGTATTTCATCTCCTACAACTTCATCTGCAATCTGACCTTCAATTGAGTTTGGTGGCTGCAAATCTGATGCTAGGGAGGGTTTTGTATCCAAAATGCTTTCATCAATCGTTTTGGGGGAAGATTTCTCATAAACAAATTGCTCAAGAATTTCATTATTTGTCTCATCCTCAACATTAAAAATGAGAGATTTTTGATTTCTTACAGGTTTTTCATTTGAAGATTTACTATACAATTTACCCTTCAACAACTGGAATGATTCAAAACAAAATGGAACGGAGTCACCTTGTAGCATTTGATCATATGTGCTAGTTTCCATGTTTCCATCTGCAATTTGACAATAAATGGGTTTCGAGGGCTGCAAATCTGAATACGAGAAATCTTGAGCAAGGTTTTCATTTCCCTCAAGATGTTCCAAATCAAGACTTTTTGACAGTTGATTTCTGATTGCATGGAAGTTATCTTTCATGAACTGAAATGAGTCAAAACAAAAAGGAAAATATCTTTCACTTACTTCAAAATTTGCTGCACTTTCCTCATCATTGTCATAGCTGATATGCATCGGTTGATCACTGTATTCAAGCTGTTAAAAGTGAACTTCCTCCTTGCACAAACTAGCTGCTGATTTGTCTGCAAGATTAGCTTATGTTTGGAGAACGTAATCATCATCATACTGATCAAACTGAGGCAAATCATTAGTATAAAACACATCATCAAGCATACATGTCATATCAACAGCTCTCTCTTCTTCAAGATGATCTATAAAGCAATCACTATGAGAACTGGGATAAGAAACAAAATGTTTTGGATCAATAACTTGTTCTTCTTCAATAAGCGAGCCATGGGTTTGAAAATTATACTCATTCCTTGTGGTCTTCTTTTGCATCATCTCTTCCACTACACTTACCAACATGTCAAGCTTTACCTCTAAAGATATTGATTTCTCTGGATCCATATTTTTCATCTCTTCTTCCTTCAACCTTGCCCTTCGGATCAGCAAATGAGCCTTTACATTTACTGTAGTGTTCTATATCTCTACAAGTGTTGCAAGATTCCTTTCTCTCAACTGAAACTCCATTTCCGGATCAAAGGCACCCAGGTAGTGCAAGAGAGAAGATCTAGGAGAAGGTCTTATATCAGCTGGCATTGAAAAATATACGTGGTTAAATCTGGCAGAAAATTGTTGTACTGTCTCCCCTGGCAGTATTTTCAGCTAGGCATACTCGTCTAAAATAAGGAAAGGAGTCTGTTCGCTCACCCACCTGTCAAGGAAAACTTCGATGAACTGCTGGAAATCTTATATGCTCACATCAGGCAGGGCTTTGAACCAGCTCTTCACTTGGCCTTGAAATGAGAGAGCAAAAAGTCTAATACTAACATCTTCTTCATCAACTTCAAAAAGGTCTAGGAAAGTCTCAACATTCTGCACATGTTTCTCAGCGTTGAAGTTGTTACATTCACCATCAAATATTGTTAGATATATGTCATAATTTTTAGGGAAAGTATGAAGAACAGAAGGTAAAACAAGAGGTTTATACCTATCTGGGACTATAAAAGGTGTAGGAGTATATACAAGAGCTACGGGATCAGTTTTGTTTCCTTTAGGCTCGTCACTCTGAAGAGATTCATCATGAGATGTGGGAAAAGTAAGGAGGCCAGGATCAAAGGGAAACTCAATATTTACACTTTTTGAATGGGTTAAGTGAAGATTTTGATCACCTTTATCATACAAAAAATTCTGAAAAACTTTGAGGACAGCTTCAGGAACAACAAAGAAGTAATTTTCAAGGAAGCAAACTGGATCCTGAATACCATTCCACTTTGGATACCTGAACTTAGTGTAAGATCCTGCCATTTTCACAGAGAAAGATTCAGTCCTCCAGTGGAGTCTCTACATTGAGTTGGAGTCACCAGGTGAATGATTTCAGCCTTCTTATGTCTGATCGTTGTCCACCATTGTTAAGTCCCTATATTAATAGTGTAGCCCCTTATTATGTTAGTGTAGCCCCCCTTCTTGTTATTATTGTACCCCTGTAACCCCCATATTGTTATTATTGTGCCCTTACATTATTATTGTTAGGTCAGCTAGGATTACATTGTGGCCCCACTAGGATTATATTGTGGCCCCATGGACTCCTATATATAGAAGGAGGTTTTGTTCATTTGAATCATCCAAGAATTGTTCATTTATGTAATGTATTGGAGGTTTCCCCCTCGAAGTGGCTCATTTATAAGGCATTTATATCTCTTTTCTTCTCTTTTTGGAGCTGGTTACACAACATTCGGTATCAGAGCTTTGGATTCTAGGGTTTCGCTTCTCCAAACAGGTAATCGTGGAATTTTCACTATAAAAATTTTTCTACGAAGTTTCAGAAGCTAAAATTTTTAGGGTGCAAATCTGAAATCTTGAGGAAGCTGGTATAAAAATTTCAGAGCTTGGTTCGCAATATTTTTGGAGATACGATCTGTGGAAGTCAGGTCTTTTTTCAGGCTCCTAAACAGGTCATCGTGGAATTTTCACTATAAATTGTTTTCTACAAAGTTTAAGAATATGAAATTGATATGTTGCGAAGCTAAAATCCTGAGGAAATTCGTCAAAAAATTTCAGAGCTTGGTTCGCAATATTTTTGGAGATATGATCTGTGGAAGGTACTGCTTTTTCAGGCTCCTGAATTTCATCTCAAAGAGGTGATCGTGGGAAAAGTTCAATAACTCTCTCTCTCTGGGCATTGGATTGGAGTGTCGTGAAAAGGGGTCACAATTAAACAGACTGTAGTTTCTTGGATATCAATTTCAGAGACAAAGGACGAAATAGTGACACGTGGCAAGTCGTACAAGTTCGCTCTACTGAACCAGCCCATAATTAGGTAATTGTGGGAGATTGGACACAACTTTGTCTTGGAGAATCCAAATCAGATCAAACCTGTGGCATTTGAAATACACTTAAGAAGGCTACTACAGAAGTGAATTTCAGATATTGAAGATTCTCAATTACATAGATAATTCAATTTCAATATAGAGCTCCTCAAAAACAAGAAAAAAGTGTGTATTGTTTTTTTTTTTGAATTGCATAAGTCTTGTTTGAAGAATCAAGTTGAAATGATTCCAAGGGAATATTGAAGAATTTATGTCAGTAATGGGTTCTATTATGCCTCCAAAAAATAATTCCATACCCATTAAGCCCTCATAAAGCTATACTATGACGCATGAGGAAGAAGAATTGCAATATGAGATATCAAAATTACGGTACCAAGTGCAACAAATTTAGATCTTACGAAGAGCAACCGAAGATGACATAGATGGTTTAAAAGCAGAAATAGAGACTAATTTGGATGGTTTGAAGGATCAAATAATAGAAAATATGGATGATAAATTAGTGGAAGATCACATCGAGCATCAACAACAAGTTCTCCAACTCTCAAAGGATAACCCAACTTTGGTGCAGAATCTAATGAAACAACAGGAAGATCAACATCACATCGAAAGAAGTTATGAATCAGTCATAGAAACAAGAACTCAACAAGTACGATCAATTTCAGAGTATCTCAACAAGTGGAAGAACTTTCCTGTAGAATATTTCACATGGGAGGATGAGAATTTTATACAGAAGCATCAATAAATAATCAAGCGTTGAGGACAACACTTGTTTGAAGGAGAGGGGCATGTTAAGTCCCTATATTAATAGTGTAGCCCCTTATTATGTTAGTGTAGCCCCCTTTCTTGTTATTATTGTACCCCTGTAACCCCCATATTTTTATTATTGTGCCCTTACATTATTATTGTTAGGTCGGCCAGGATTACATTGTGGCCCCACTAGGACTATATTGTGGCCCCATGGACTCTATATATAGAAAGAGGTTTTGTTCATTTGAATCATCCAAGAATTTTTCATTTATGTAATGTATTGGAGGTTGCCCCCTCGAAGTGGCTCATTTCTAAGTCGTTTATATCTCTTTTCTTCTCTTTTTGGAGCTGGTTACACAACAACCATCAACCATCAGATGTGAACTTGATACATGTACTGGGAAATTTACAAGTTAGATGTTACGTTCACAAGCTAAACCGGAGCTTGACTAAAGCAGCGTTTATCTACTTCCGCTAATGCAAAGCAAGAGCGTTTCGAAGGCTAGCTAGCTAACTTCAAGCTCTGTCTATAGCTTATACAAAAAAATAACACCAACAAGCAAACCATTTTTTCCCCAGTATGGTCGCCACTATGTTATTACCCAAATCTACCTCAGGCTGAAGGAAGGCGAGATTCAGGGTAACACCAAACCACGCTCAGTCTGGTAGCTAGCCCTACCATAACAGGAGAGGGCTCTCTCTAGGTCAATCTCAGGAAAAATGTATCAATAGGGTTTGAGATGACTGAAATGAGTGCTAATTTTAGGCTAGGTATATGAATAAAGGAGTTTGGAATGATTTTTAGGGGTTTTTGTTGGAAAAAAGGGAAAGGCAGTTTTGGGCTTGGGGATGAGGCCAAATTCTTGCAGAGTTCAAGGTGGGGCAGGGTAGGCAATGAATTTGATGTCTTAGATTCAATGAATGGATATAAAATATTGCTAAGGAGCTGAAGAGGGAAAGAAGGTGCAAGGATCCTCTTCAAACGGAGGAAAACATATAAAACTAAACAAAATTTTAAGGCAGAGCACCAGCAAACTAATGAATTCTACCTTAGTTACTCATTTGTTTAATTTCGGAAGCAAGGAGAAGGGAAATGGAAAACATAAACATTAATGAAACTTATAGATACATCGAGAAAAACATCATCAAAGCTCAGAGCCACAAGGATCCCAACAAGTGCTGCAAAACTCTGGTCTTTCCTTTGCCAAAAATGCTGAAATGAATATACAATGAGGTGCCAAACTATTCCCAAGAGACCAACCCTGAAAATGTCTCAGAAAATACATGATATAGACCATCCTAACCCCTTCCCATGCCTCTAGGGGTCGAGCTCATTCTTCTAGGAGCTGTTTCAACCAATTCTAAACAAGGAACTGAAATCTAGGCAGTCAAACAACTTGTCTCTATATGGAAGGAAACTGATTCATTCATTTAATTTTCACTTTTTAGTGAATGAATCCTCTAGAACAAGTAAATGTGAGCCAAAATTACATCATATTCATCAAGTTACATCAATATAGATCAATAATTACATCAAAAAGTGAAACTAGTCAAACTGGGCGAATTTCTGAGCTGAAAAGTAAAAATGAAGCCACATTCCTCTATGCGCCGCGCCAGAAAACTCAATGCACTGTGCCACTTTGAGCCTACTTTTGAGGCACTTCCTGAAGTCCAAATTGAGCTCATGATATCTCGTTAGAAAGCCCTGCCTATCTACTTTTCACCCCAAGTGGAATTTCTAGATTTGGATGTCATTGGCCCCTCCAAAGCTTAAATCTCCCAATACTGGTTCCTGTGTGTGTAAAAGGTGGCAGAAATGCCATTTTCAAGGTGTTTTTGACCCTTTAGACCACACATAACTTGATGAAATCTCTCAGCCATTCTTTAACATGCATAATTTATCATAAAAAACTCAAAAATATCAAATTTTCCTCCAGAAGATGTCCCAATCATAAGCGTACGCCAAGTGGCGCGACGCGTCGGGTGGAAAAATCTGTTTTATGACCCAAAAACTCAAAAATGACAAACTTTCCTCCAAATTTGCTGAAATTTGGAGTGAAGGTCCCCCATCAATTATCATGCTCAGCCAAAGAAGCTTCGGCCAATATTTGCAGTGCATTAGTCATTTGCCGACGTTTCAGTGCTCTCCTCAGCCTCGCCTTCAGGATATTCATCTTCGCTTTGCAAACATGTGTGCAGGCCCAATAGTGGTTCTTCATATGTCTGAGCATGTATTTGTCCCTATTTCCCTTCGCCAATAGTTTCTCAAGATGAATGTTGACTCTCGTAAGGCAAGTCTCCCGCTCAAACAGTGTCATGTCACATGTTCTTTTTCGAGCCAATTCCCGGTCTTCACGGATTTTCTGCAACTCCATGAGTGTCTGCTGATCCTCCAGATGTTTATTCTGCTGCTCCAAGTAATTTATAACCCACTGAGCTCTTTGTAATTTTTCGGTCAATGTGTCGATCTCAGCTTTCTGCTCCTGGATGATTTCTTTCAGCTTTGAGCTGGGAGAACTCAAATCAACATCAATGAGTGTAAAATCAGTGTCTTGCATAGGCCTCTTGCCTCTGTACTGTCCCTGTATATGTGCTAATGTTGAAGGTGAGACCCCTTCCACCCCAAGTGGAGATAGTACTCGCGCTGCTAATGAAGGTAATGAGACCCCTTCCACCTCGGGTGGAGATAGTACTCATCGTGCTGCTGCAAATAAGGCTCTGGTACCTCTCTGATAGGTAACATATACTGGAGCACTGATAGGCTCTGTCTCGAGAATATCAAACTGATGTGAAGGCTCTCTTGAATCATGAAAAATCTTGGGAGGAGGCTGAGGGGCTGTAAAAAGGTCATGGGAGATGAACTCCTCCCATGCAATGCCCTGCAATCCAAGCTGATGTACCACAATGATCTTGATGAGCGCATAATGATAAATGCTGTTATGCTGCTGCTTTGGAGTCTTCTTCTGCACAAGGGTAGTCATCCGCTCTATGTTTCGACACATGAAATATCGAATGCTCATCATCCTCACTCTCGTGAAATGCATCAACAGCCGGATCTGGTATGCATAAAGGCGTGAGAATCTACCCTCACAACTAAAATACTGGATAATAAGTCTCATCAATGGCGCATATAACTCCTTAAAAAACCAGAATTGAAATACCCTGTTGAGCTGCCTCATATAGCCAGGCATGATTTAAGGTTCATAATATGCTCTATCCAGCTGTTGTCCCTTATTCCACTCTTCACCTATATTCGGTATCCCTGTTGCCTAAGAAATGGTTTCCGGGGTCAAGGTGAAATTCACTCCAGCAAGGTTTACATGACCATCACGCAAATGTAGGACAAATAAGCGAACCGACTCCTGATGATGTTGAATCTAAGCAATCATCTCACAATACTGAAAGCATGAATGTTGCCGAAAGCATGCCATTGCAAGCGGGCAGGCCTGCAATTGAGTCAAGGAAGTGGGCTTTTCTCTGACGTGCTTGCCACTTTTATGAGGCCTTCTCGGTACATTTAGCTCTGTGGTTGAGTCACTGTCTTGGTCATATCCTTGCTCATATGATGAATCTATCTCTGACATGGTGTTTTGCAATGTGTATGACAAGTATACATTGATATATATGTGGTGAAAATAAGAGTTTGGTTTGTTTGAAAATGACGAATTGGTGTTTGTCTTTCAATACCAAATGTGTACCAAGTAGGAAATGAGGGACTGTGGTAAGTATGAATAGCGGGAAAGTGGGGGTTTGTCAAGTGAAATTAATACAATAACAGTCACTTGAATGTTGGGAATTGGGGATTTTAGCAAATGATATGGGAGAGGAATAAGGAGAAGGAATGATAGGGTTTAGGGATTTGAATGATATTGCAAACAAGAACAAATGATATGAGTGGTTTTATATAGGAATAGGGAAGGGATATGTATGATATCGTGACAGTGATGGGGAATGTGCTATGAAGTTTTTGGCACAAAAATCACACCCTTTAAAATTGAAATACAAACCCTAAGAGAAATTTTGACAAATGGGAGGGTTTATCATTTTGGCATTCAAATTCTTATAACATCCTCTCCAAATCACAGCAAACACATATTGAAATCAATGGCAAGGGCACACAAACGCTTACTTGAAGCAAAATATTTGAAGTTGTTTTGAAATTTGATGAAGAAATGATGGCGTTTGGCCTGTCGGCTCTGTGCGCCGCGCGCACACTTAGTGTGCCACGCCTCCTGGATGCGCCACGCTGGAGTAAATTTACACGGTGGAGAACGACCTTGTGTGCCACACACAACCAGTGCGCTGCGACCACCCTTGTATGCGCCGCACTACTGAATTCGACCCACAGCTCGACCTCCAATACACAGCTTCGCTCTTTCACCACTTAAGTCGACTTCAATCGATCTCTTGGCATACCAATAGATGTTTCAAACAATGAAAATATCTTATAGTGATGGATTTGATTTTTGTTTCTTACAAACCCATTTTTGTAATGTTTGGCATTGGCACTTTTTTCACATTTTAACACAAACTATGATTTTCATTTCCACTTGACTTTTTGGATGAAAGGATGGCTCCTTTGTTGATTTTTTGTGGGGATGGTGGCATTATATTTCGGAAAAGGAGGACCAGGGTTGCCTTTAAATTCTTCATGACGGAAAACTTCAAAAATTACATATTTATTACAAACAATAAATTTGACGTTTTCTTCTTCGAAACAGAGTTTTGAAGAAGAATCATCCTTGAGCATTATTGATGTTGATAATTTTGAAATGAAAACTTATTGGAGGCATCATCATGGCCTGCTGGCATCATTTGACATCTTTGAAGACCAAACCCTAGACCTAATGACCAAATTGACTCTTGTTTGACCAAAATACCATCTATGACTGTAGATGACTGAAATCAACTTTGATGAATTTTGATAAATTTTGACTGACCAGCAGGTACAAACATGAGGGAAACGAGTGAAAATACCCTTCCGTCAGATAACCTATGCTTCTAATGGGATGAAACTTATTGGATGAATGAGACACCTAAAATGAAATGCAACAAAATATTTTTTGATCTCTGATGGAGGTATAACCAGACCGACTCTAACATTGGCTCCAATGGGGATGGTAACTCCTTGGAGGTGCCAAGAACTACAGATCTTTGGGAGAGCAGACAGTGCCTTCGTCCATTGGGCAATGGAGTCAAAACACGAAAACTAACATTATGCAGACTGAATGTGACTCAAGGCTAAAATTGAAAACCATAATAAAACCAAACATTACTAAAACATAACTAAAAAACTGGAAAAATGCTCATAATTGAGTTTATTCATCAAACCTCCTCTAATTTTTCCATTCATCACTTGATCAAGTGAAGTGGAATAGCCAATGAAACCATGTCAGCATCCTAGCTGCTATTTGATTTCTTCCCAAATGCTTTATGATACGCAGGAAAAAGGAAGAATCGAAAGGAAACTCCCATGGAAACTGAAAATCAAGCTGACTGCTGATAAACATGCAAAGCATGAATTGACTGGATGACTTCAAGAATACTGCAAAAGGATCTTCATAAACATAGATATTGATTCCCATCAATACATTACTACTCTGGTCCAAGAAATATTCATAGCTGGATATTAAGATTTTCCTCACATATGTGTTGTCTTTCTTTGGTGATTGCAGAAGGCTATGAAAAGGATCCTGAATTTCATGAATAACCAAACTCTGTTTCTGATTCAAAATAGAACAAAACTCTCTTTTATCAATCTCCTCATATAACTGCAAACATCGGTGTGAGCTTCGTAATGAAAAATATGTTAAACAAGACAATGAAGGCGACTTTTGAACAAGATTATTGTCGACATTCTTTTCTATCACATGGTTAATCAATGAAGAAGAATTATTACAACAAACGTCATCCAACACACGAGCAATAGGATCATCAAAAACTTTAGAAGATTGCTGCGATGTATCCATTGAAACTATATGACATCCTACTGGCTGTTCATCTTTCTCTTTAGAGATATTATGAAGATTCTTCTTTATAAATTGAAATGCTTTGAAACAAAAGGGTACAGAATCCTCTTGCATCATTAAATCATGTATTTCATCTCCTATGAATTCATCTGCAATCTGACCTTCAATTGAGTTTGGTGGCTGCAAATCTGATGCTAGGGAGGGGTTTGTATCCAAAATTCTTTCATCAATCGTTTCAGGGGAAGATTTCTCATCAACAAATTTCTCAAGAATTTCACTATCTATCTCATCCTCAACATTAAAACTGAGATATTGTTGATTTCTTACAGGCTACTCATTTGAATATTTACTATGCAATTTACCCTTCAACAACTGGAATGATTCAAAACAAAGTGGAACGGAGTCACCTTGTAGCATTTGATCATATGTGCCAGTTTCCATGTTTCCATCTGCAACTTGACAATCAATGGGTTTCAAGGGCTGCAAATCTGAATATGAGAAATCTTGAACAAGGTTTTCATTGCCCTCAAGATGTTCCAAATCAAGAATTTTTGACAGTTGATTTCTGATTGCATGGAAGTTATCTCTCATGAACTGAAATGAGTCAAAACAAAAAGGCAAAGATATTTCACTTACTTCAAAATTTGCTCCACTTTCCTCATCATTTTCATAGCTGATATGCATCGGTTGATCACTGTACTCAAGCTGTTGAAAGTGAACTTCTTCCTCGCACAAACTAGCTGTTGATTTGTCTGCAAGATTAGCTTCTGTTTGGAGAACATAATCATCATCATAATGATCAAACTGAGGAAAATCATCAGTATAAAACACATCATCAAGAATACATTTCATATATACAGCTCTCTCTTCTTCAAGATGATCTATAAAGCAATCACTATGAGAACTGGGATAAGAAACAAAATGTTTTGTATCAGCAACTTGTTCTTCTTCAATCAGCGAACCATGGGTTTGAACATTATACTCATTCCTTGTGGTGTTCTTCTGCATCATCTCTTCCATTTCACTTACCAACATGTCAAGCTTTACCTCTAAAGATATTGATTTCTCCGGATCCATATTTTTCATCTCTTCTTCCTTCAACCTTGCCCTTCGGATCAGCAAATGAGCCTCTACATTTACTGCAGTGTTCTATATCTCTACAAGTGTTGCAAGATTCCTTTCTCTCAACTGAAACTCCATTTCCGGATCAATGGCACCCAAGTAGTGCAAGAGAGCAGATCTAGGAGAAGGTCTTATATCAGCTAGCATTGAAAATTATACTTGGTTAAATCTGGCAGAAAATTGTTGTACTGTCTCCCCTGGCAGTCTTTTCAGCTGGGCATACTCGTGTAAAATAAGGAAAGGATTCTGTTCGATCACCCACCTGTCAAGGAAAACTTCGACGAACTATTGGAAATCTGAGATGCTCGCATCAGGCAGGGCTTTGAACCAGCTCTTCACTTGGCCTTGAAAAGAAAGAGCAAAAAGTCCAATACTAACATCTTCTTCATCAACTTCAAAAAGGTCTAGGAAAGTGTCAACATTCTTTACATGTTGTTCAACGTTGAAGTTGTTACATTCACCATCAAATTTTGGTAGATAGAGGTCATAATTTTTAGGGAAAGCATGAAGAATAGAAGGTAAAACAAGAGGTTTATACCTATCTGGGACTATAAAAGGTGTAGGAGTATATATAAGAGCTACGGGATCAGTTTTGTTTCCTTTAGGCTCATCACTCTGAAGAGAGTCATCATGAGATGTGGGAAAAGTAAGGAGGCTAGGATCAAAGGGAAACTCAGTATTTACACTTTTTGAATGGGTCAAGTGAAGATTTTGATCACCTTTATCATACAAAAAATTCTGAAAAACTTTGAGGACAGCTTCAGGAATAGCAAAGAAGTAATTTGCAAGGAAGCAAACTAGATCCTGAATACCATTCCACTTTGGATACCTAAATTTAGTGTAAGATCCTTCCATTTTCACAGAGAAAGATTCATTCCTCCAGTGGAGTCTCTACATTGAGTTGGAGTCACCAAGTGAATGATTTCAGCCTTCTTATGTCTGATCGTTTACCACCATCAACCATCAGATTTGAACTTGATACATGTACTGGGGAAATTTACAAGTTATATGTTACGTTCACAAGCTAAACCAGAGATTGACTGAAGCAGCATTTATCTACTTCCGCTAATGCAAAGCAAAAGCGTTTCAAAGGCTATCTGACTAACTTCAGGCTCCGTCTATAGCTTATACAAACAAATAACACCAACAAGCAAACCATTTTTTCCCCAGTATGGTCGCCACTATGTTATATCCCAAATCTACCTCAGGCTGAAGGAAGGCGAGATTCAGGGTAACACCAAACCACACTCAGTCTGGTAGCTAGCCCTACCAGAATAGGAGAGGGCTCTCTTCAGGTCAATCTCAGGAAAAAAGTATCAATAGGGCTTGAGATGACTGAAATGAGTGCTAATTTTAGGCTAGGTATATGAATAAAGGAGTTTTGAATGATTTTTAGGGGTTTTTGTTGGAAAAAAGGGAAAGGCAGTTTTAGGCTTGGGGATGAGGCCAAATTCTTGCAGAGTTCAACGTGGGGCAGGGTAGGCAATGACTTTGATGTCTTAGATTCAATGAATAGATAGAAAAGACTGCTGGGGAGATAAAGAGGGCAAGAAGGTGCAAGGATCCTCTTCAAACGGAGGAAGAAATATAAAACTAAACAAAAGTTTAAGGCAGAGCACCAGCAAACTAGTGAATTCTACCTTAGTTACTCATTTGTTTAATTTCGGAAGCAAAGAGAAGGGAAATGGCATAAATAAAAATTAATGAAACTTACAGATACATGGAGAAAAACATCATCAAAGCTCAGAGCCACAAGGATCCCAACAAGTGCTGCAAAACTCTGGTCTTTCCTTTCCCAAAAATGCTGAAATGAATATACAATGAGGTGCCAAACTATTCCCAAGAGTCCAACCCTGAAAATGTCTCAGAAAATACATGATATAGACCATCCTAACCCCTTCCCATGCCTCTAGCGGTCGAGCTCATACTTCTAGGAGCTGTTTCAACCAATTCTAAACAAGGAACTGAAATCTAGGCAGTCAAACAACTTGCCTCTATATGGAAGGAAACTGATTCATTCATTTAATTTTCACTTTTTAGTGAATGAATCCTCTAGAAAAAGTAAGTGTGAGCCAAAATTACATCATAGTCATCAAGTTACATCAATATAGATCAATAATTACATAAAAAAGTGAAAATAGTCAAACTGGGCAAATTTCTGAGCTGAAAAGTAAAAATGAAGCCAAATTCCTCTATGCGCCGAGCCAGAAAACTCAATGCGCCGCGCCACTTTGAGCCTGTTTTGGAGGCACTTCCTGAAGTCCAAATTGAGCTCATGATAGCTCGTTAGAAAGCCATGCCTGTCTTCTTTCCAACCCAAGTGGAATTTCTAGATTTGGATGTCATTTGATCCTCCAAAACTTCAATCTCCGAAGACTGGTTCCTGTGTGTGTAAAAGGTGGTAGAAAGGCCATTTTCAAGGTGTTTTTGACCCTTTAGACCACCCAGAACTTGATAAAATCTCTCAGCCATTCCTGAGCATGCATAATTTATCATAAAAAACTCAAAAATATCAATTTTTCCTCCAGAAGATGTCCCAATCATAAGCGCGCGCCAAGTGGCGCGACGCGTCTAGTGGAAAAATCTTTTTTGTGACCCAAAAACTCAAAAATGACAATATTTTCTCCAAATTTGCTAAAATTTGGAGTGAAGGTCCCCCATCAAGTATCATGCTCAGGAAAATAAGCTTCGGCCAAGATTTGGAGTGGATCAGGCATTTTCCGACGTTTCAGTGCTCTCCTCAGCCTCGCCTTCAGGATCTTCATCTTCGCTTTGCAAACATGTGTGCGGGCCCAATAGTGGTTCTTCATATGTCTGAGCATGTATTTGTCCCTATTGGCCTTCGCCAATAGTTTCTCAAGATGAATGTTGACTCTCATAAGGCAAGTCTTCCGCTCAAACAATTTCATGTCACCCGGTCTTTTTCGAGCCAATTCCCGGTCTTCACGGATTTTCTGCAACTCCATGAGTGTCTGCTGATCCTCCAGATGTTTATTCTACTGCTCCAAGTAATTTATAACCCACTGAGATCTCTGTAATTTCTCGGTCAATGTGTCGATCTCAGCTTTCTGCTCCTGGATGATTTCTTTCAGCTTTGAGCTGGGAGAACTCAAATCAACATCAATGAGTGTAAAATCAGTGTCTTGCATAGGCCTCTTGCCTCTATCCTGTCCCTGTATCTGTGCTAATGTCGAAGGTGAGACCCCTTCCACCCCAAGTGGAGATAGTACTCGCACTGCTGATGAAGGTAACGAGACCCCTTCCACCCTGGGTGGAGATAGTACTCTTCGTGCTGCTGCAAATAAGGCTCTGGTACCTCTCTGATAGGTAACATATACTAGAGCACTGATAGGCTCTCTCTCGGGAATCTCAAACTGATGTGAAGGCTCTCCTGCATCATGAAAAATCTCGGGAGGAGGCTGAGGGGCTGTAAAAAGGTCATGGGAAATGAACTCCTCCCATGCAATGCCCTGCAATCCAAGCTGATGTACCACAATTATCTTGATGAGCGCATAATGATAAATGCTGTTATGCTGCTGCTCTAGAGTCTTCTTCTGCACTAGGGTAGTCATCCGTTCTATTTTTTGACACATGAAATATGGAATGCTCATCATCCTCACTCTCATGAAATGCATCAACAGCCGGATGTGGTATGCATAAAGGCATGAGAATCTACCCTCGCAACTGAAATACCGGATAATAAGTCTCGTCAATGGCGCATATGAATCCTTCAGAAACCGGAATGGGAACACCCTGCTGAGATGCCTCATATAGCCAGGCCTGATGTAAGGTTCATAATATGCTCTATCCAGCTGCTTCTTTATTCCACTCTTCACCTATATTCAGTATCCTTGTTGCCTGAGAAATGGTTTCTGGTGTCAAGGTGAAGTTCAATCCAGCAAGGTTTACATGACCATCATGCAAATGTAGGACAAATAAGTGAACCAACTCCTGATGATGCTGAATATGAGTAATCATCTCACAATACTAAAAGCATGACTGTTGCTGAAAGCATGCCATTACAAGCGGGCAGGCCTGCAATTGAGTCAAGGAAGTGGGCTCTTCTCTAACATGCTTGCCACTTTTATGAGGCCTTCTCGGTACATTTAGCTCTGTGGTTGAGTCACTGTCTTGCTCATATCCTTGCTCATATGATGAATCTGTCTCTGACATGGTGTTTTGAAAGGTGTATGACAAGTATACACTGATATATATGTGGTGAAAATAAGAATTTGGTTTGTTTGAAAATGATGAATTGGTGTTTGTCTTTCAATACCAAATATGTACCAAGTAGGAAATGAGGGACTGTGGTAAGTATGAACAGCGGGAAAGTGGGGGTTTGTCAAGTGAAATTAATACAATAACAGTCACTTGAATGTTGGGAATTGGGGATTTTTGCAAATGATATGGGAGAGGAATAAGGAGAAGGAATGATAGGGTTTAGGGATTTGAATGATATTGCAAACGAGAAAAAATGATATGAGTGGTTTTATAGAGGAATAGGGAAGGGATATGTATGATATCGTGTCAGTGATGGGGAATGTGATATGAAGTTTTTGGCACAAAAATCACACCCTTTAAAATTCAAATACAAACCCTAAGAGCAGTTTTGACAAATGGGAGGGTTTATCATTTTGGCATTCAAATTCTTACAAACTCCTCTCCAAATCGCAGCAAACACAGATTTAAATCAATGGCAAGGGCGCACAAACACTTACTTGAAGCAAAATATTTGAAGTTGTTTTGAAATTTGATGAAGAAATGATGGCGTTTGGCCTGTTGGCTCTGTGCGCCGCGCCTCCTGGATGCGCTGCACTGGAGTAAATTTACACGGTGCAGAATGGCCTTGTGCGCCGCGTACAACCAGTGTGCCGCGACCACCCTTGTATGCGCCGCGCTACTGAATTCGACCCACAGCTCGGCCTCCAATACACAGCTTCGCTCTTTCACCACTTAAGTCGACTTCAATCGATCTCTTGGCATACCAATAGATGTTTCAAACAATGAAAATATCTTATAGTGATGGATTTGATTTTTGTTTCTTACAAACCCATTTTTGTAATGTTTGGCATTGGCACTTTTTTCACATTTTAATACAAACTCTGATTTTCATTTCCACTTGACTTTTTGGCTGAAAGGATGGCTCCTTTGTTGATTTTTTGTAGGGATGGTGGCATTATATTTCAGCAAAGGAGGACCAGGGCTGCCTCTGAATTCTTCATGACGGAAAACTTTAAAAATTACATATTTATTACAAACAATAAATTTGACGTTTTCTTCTTCAAAACATAGTTTTGAAGAAGAATCATCCTTGAGCATTATTGATGATGATAATTTCGAAATGAAAACTTATTGGAGACATCCTCATGGCCTGCTGGCATCATTTGACATCTTTGAAGACCAAAACCTAGACCTAATGACCAAATTGACTCTTGTTTGACCAAAATACCATCTATGACTGTAAATGACTGAAATCAACATTGATGAATTTTGATAAATTTTGACCGACCAGCAGGTACAAACATGAGGGAAACAAGTGAAAAGACCCTTCCGTCAAATAACCTATGCTTCTAATGGGATGCAACTGATTGGATGAATGAGACACCTAAAATGAAATGCAACAAAAGAGTTTTTGATCTCTGACGGAGGTATAACTAGACTGGCTCTAACA
>JAXQQM020074816.1:0-12412 GCA_034641835.2 Pinus albicaulis | reverse complement strand
TTGAGCCCCAAATATGTCCTTCTTTTCCACCACATTTCACTTCATTTCCTTTGTCCCTCATCAATTACAGGCTTAAATGATCAATATGATTGATTAGGATTACTTTAAGAATGTATATAATGACTAACTTGCTATGTTTTCATGATTTTGTTGTTGTAGTAATTTTTGACTAGACTCGGCTACAAAACGCAGTCATTTTGTAGCCAGTCGCCTATTCCGCAACTATCTTCATGTTTACGTAGGTTCCAAGTTTCACATCAAGGAAAAATGCATATGGTCGTATTCCACATCACTCCCCCATAATTTCTTGCTCTCCACGAAGTCTGAGCTCGAGTCTACAGGTGGTTATGCACGTGGGAAACCAAAACTAGGAGATAGACTTCTAATAGGACAAGGACTGTACAGATGTCCTTAATCATAGTATGAGACCACCACCATAGTTCTAGTTTTATTTTAGTTGGGAAAGACATTTATTCATGTTTTATCTCAAAGAAAGTTATGTAATTTTGTTATAAGTATGGCTCGGGAGACCGAGAGATAGCTAGCTAGATTTTGTTTTGTTGCTAGATCTCAAAAGACTGTAATACTCTGTTTTTTAAAGAATTTCTCCTTTAATGAAAGAAGCATCACTTTATTGCAAGAGCTGAGTCAATCTTGAGTAGATTTGCGTGCTAATCCGGTGGTAGAGGGCCCCTGCTACCTGAGAAGCTTTGTTCATATGGTTTAGATAAGTAACTTAGCCTTGTTTCATTCGTAGTTTAATCAATTTTCTGAACTTTGTGTTTTTATACTTACTTGCAGTGGATGCCACAGTCAGTATTATCCTTACAAACTATTCCAAAATACCACTAACATTGGATGAGATATAACTGTAGTATTTTAGGAGTTAATTGCATTTTTTTTCGAAACTTTATGTTTTATGCTCATTTGCATTGAAAGATACAGCCAGACTTGTTTTTACAAACTATTCCAAAATATCACTCATGTTGAACGAGATAGGGCTGTAGTATTTCACAGAATTAGTTGCATTTTAGTTCAGTTGAAATACTCCGGAGGTAGATGTCACTCTATTTTAATTCTGTCACTATATTTCAAGTTTGATAATGGCACTCTAGTTCAACTCTGTTCACTGTGTTTCAAGTTAGATTAGTGGCATTCTAGTTCAGTTCCAGTTCACTATATTTCAAGTTAGGTTAATGGAATTCTCGTTTAGTTGTGGTCACTGTGTTTCAAGTTTTATCAATTGCATTCTAGTTCAGTGTTATCCATTGTTCTTTAAGTTGTATTAACTGTCAAAATTAGACTTCACGGCCTTCATTGTTTACAAACTACTCTTGTTCTGACTTTCTATTAATGCATCATCATATGGACAGGAATTAGTGATATCAATTTAAGGTCTTGATTTTTCTGCAATCTTTTGCAATTTCACAAATAAGCCTTTTCCCAAAAACTATTCTATAAAATCTCTAACTTTTGAATGAGGCTTAGTAGTGACAAGTTGAGTTGCAGAATGGATTAATCTTAGCATTACAAGTTAATTCAGAGTAGAAATCTTATTGTGCTACAAATAATCTTTCCCAATTGTGTTCCAATAAACCTCTAGCCACGGATGAGATTCTTTGTAATATTGTAAGATGAGTGTTTACTTAGGAGAACTTCATTTGCACTAAACTTGTCCTTTTCTCAAGCTATTCCAACATATTTCTAATGAATGAATTGGATGAGTTCATGTTATGAGTTATTGAGTTCATGTTGTGATTTATTTCCTTGCTATGAGTCATTATCAAGCTTTGCATTTTCTGTTCTTTAGTGCCATACATAGTTTAGAATATGTTTTGCTCTGTTTTAGTGTAACCATCCACTTCTCTTTACCAACACTTAGTTCTTTTCCTTTTTAACATAAAAACATAAAACCAAAAACATCAGGAAAACACTAAACACAACGTAGTGAGAAACAGATACCTAGGCACATATAGTGCACCTCACTTCAGCAGTTTACTAGCCTTGGTTGACAATTTATGACCTCAATTTAGGAACACTAAGTTGAGCACACATTTTGGCGCCGTTGCCGAGGAAGTGAAAACTAGGTAGTTTTGTTTCTTACCTCCCAAAAACAATGACATGCGTAGAGAAAGAGACTCAAGGGGTAGATTCATAAGAAGCAGAAGCTTGATTCCTAGAACACCACTTGTTTCACCAATACCAAGAGCTAGCACAACTTCAACTCAAACCCACATTCCATCCTTTACTGATCCTAGACTCTCAGAGGACTTAAGACCACATATTCCATTAGAAATACCTTCCACTTCATCCACTGAACCTGTCTTAGAAGAAGATTCAAGGATCCCTGCTAGAGGCACAAACTCTTCCACTTCCACAGAAGAATCAACTATGGCAGAAGAAGGGGGGAAGGAGTCTTTAATGGAGAACACACACTATTTGGAGGGGGTAGAGGTAGAGGTAGAGGAGAAGGAGGTAGGGGTGCAGAAGGAGAAGGAGGCAGAGGAAGAGGTAGAAGAGAAATGGGAAGCTCTTTTGGGTTTCCTATAGTAGATGAAGAAACCAATGCAACTATGAAAAACATTTCACACTCTATCCTTCCAAACTTTTATGGACTTAAAAATGAAGATCCTGAAACCTTCCTATTTGAATTTGAAGTCCTATGTAGAACCTATGACTACTTACAAGATGCTCAAAAACTTAAACTATTTCCTTCAACATTGAAAGGAGCAGCATTGAAGTGGTTTATGAGTTTGATCAACAGTTCTATTAGGACATGGGAAGACATGAAACAAACATTTCTAGAGAGGTATTTGGATTACTGTATGCCAGTCAACCATAAGGAGGAAGTGTTTAAAATGCTACAAAAAGAGGATGAAAATTTGGAAGATTTGTTGGAGAGATTTAACTACAACATCAAAAGAGAAAAAATGGAAAACCTAGACCAAGATACCTTGAAAACTCTCTTGTTGAAGACAATTAGGGATGAATGGTTAGATATCCTTAACATGACGGGAAAAGGGGATATATCTCAGCTTACATTACCTGAAATAGCTGAATTATGTATCAACCTTTCAAGAGGGAAATCTAAAACTGTAAAAGGACCAAGAGACCCTGCTCTTGCAAGGGCAAGTAAGTCTGCTTCTGGGACAGTAAGTAGGGCAGAAATAGGAAATATGCTTGATGAATTCAAATCTGATATCTTGGGGAGTCTTAGTGAACAAATAGACACCCTTAAGTTACAAAACAAGCAAAAATCTGAATCTAATTCCTTAGCAATATATTGTCCCAAATGTAGAAAGAAACATGCCTTGAGAGAGTGCCCTTTGGATGCCAAATTTGTGGAGACTTGTGTAATTTGTTTAGGGAAACATGAGACCCAGAGTTGTCCTTCACTTCCTAGTCTTAAAGTTGTCTTTCAAGAAGAAACTCCTACAAGTTCCACAGAATCTCTCAATTTTGTCTCCAGGAGGCCTTGGCAAGGACCTCAAACACAAGGATTTCATGATCAGTTGTATAATCAACCCCCACCAAATTGGAATTCTTGGCAGCAACCTTGGCCCCAATTTCAAAATAAATCACAAACTTGGGCACAAGGAGCACAAAATCCCTATGGAAGATACTCTCAGTATTACCAATATCCACCATCCTATCCACCATATCCACATTTCCCTCCTCAACAAAATTTTCAACAAAATCCTCAAAAAAATCCTCAAAATCCACAACATCAAAATCAACCACTTCCATTACCATTCCCTCAGAAAACAAATCAGTTTCCTTCCCAACCCATACCAAACCCCAACAATAAAAATCCTCAGAACACATACATGATAGAAGGCCAACAGTTTCCAACTTATTTGATCACTCCTTTAGACCTTAGTGATGTTCAACTTAGGTCTGGAAGAATACTTGAAAAGAGGAAACCTTCTGTAATCATACAAGAGAAAGAAAATTCTGAGGAAGATTCTCTACGGGTAAATAAAAATCTTGAAGATAACACAAATTTCCAAGACTCAAACATTGAAAAATCAAAACAAAAAGAACCAATAATTTCAACTCTTATATTAGAGCAGCCATCAACATCCACTTCTACACCTCCCTTTCCAGAAATATTACAAATTGATAAGGGTGTAGAAAAACAAATTATGGTGCCTAATTATGATTTCCTAGATGAGCTGAGAAATGTTTGTATTAATATCCCATTATTACAAGCCATCAAGGAAATTCCAATCTTAGCAAAGACAATAAAGGAGTTGAGTATGAAGAAAACGGGAAAAAGAATAAGAGAAACAAAGAAAATTCAACTATCAGGAAAAATAGCAGATATCATGATAGGTAAGATTGCTATTCCAAAGTATCTTGACCTAGGAAATCCAGTTATTAAAATTCACATCAATGGAACTGAGATCCAAAACACACTTATTGATTTAGAAGCAGCAATCAATATTATGAGTAGACAAATCATGGATAAACTAAAACTTCCTAATCTTCTTTTTACACCCACATTATTACAATTAGCAGACAGATCTGTGATCAAACCTGATGGGGTAATAGAAGACATTCCAGTGTCCCTAGATTCTTGGGAATATCCTGTGGATTTTATGATCCTAACTCCTAAGAATAATCTAGGAGGGCATCCTGTTATATTAGGAAGACCTTGGTTAGCTACAGCTGATGCTTTCATTAGTTGTAGATCCGGTGATATGTACATCTCTGATGGTAGTTCAACCAAGAAATTTACCTTGTATCCTCCAGCAAGAACAATTACGGAATTAGATGATACTCAATGGATAGAGGATGAGGAAGACTTACAACCTCTCTTCACAATTTCAGAAATTAGTGAAGATAGCCAGATTTTGAATACCTTAGAAAAATTTGAATCCTCTTCGGAATATAAGCATGGAAAATTTCAAGAAGAATCCAACATTGAGTTTTTATCATCAAGGCAGATGTCTCTTTATTCCATGGATAAATTTGGCAGCTCTACAATTAAGATATTTCCAGGCAAAACCTTAAACATAAACAAGAACTTAGAGAAATCTCAACAAGAAGAGCTAGTCAAGATTTTACAGAGACATTCTTCTGCATATGCATGGGAGTACACTGATATGAAAGGGATAAGCCCCAAGACTTGCACTCATCACATCTATATAGAGGAAAATTGTAAACCAATTATACAACCTCAGAGATGGATGAATCCAAATCTTAGGGAGATTTTTAAGGAAGAATTGCAGAAATTGTTAAATTTTAACTCCATCTATCCTATTTCAGATAGTCAGTGGGTTTCCTTTGGTAATTGTGCCAAAGAAAAATGGTAAATGGAGGGTATGTATTGACTACCATGAATTAAACAAAGCTACTCTTAAAGATCATTTTCCCTTACCTTTCATAGATCAGGTGTTAGATACATTAGCTGGCAAAAAGTACTTCTCATTTTTAGATGGGTTTAGTGCTTATAATCAAATCCAAGTAGCACTTGAAGATCAAGACAAAAACACATTTACCTGTCCTTGGGGTACCTATGCTTACCGAGTATTGCCATTTGGATTATGCAATGCACCTGCAACATTTCAAAGGGCAGTACTAGGAATATTTTTAGATCTAATACATGATTGTGTAGAGGTATATATGGATGATTTCACGGTTTATGGAAACACATTTGAAGAAGCCTTAACAAACTTGGAAAAAGTTTTAAAGAGATTTAAAGAAGAAAATCTTTCACTAAGTCATGAGAAGTGTTTTATGATGTTTACTGAAGGAATTGTTTTAGGACATCACATTTCAGGGGATGGGATTAGAGTTGATGAGTCAAAAGTTGAAGTCATCTCTAACTTATCTATTCCAAGTTTTCAAAAAGATATTAGGAGTTTTCTAGGATTTACAGGATATTATCGAAGGTTTATAGAAAACTTCACCAAGATAGCATCTCCACTTTTCAAATTACTTACCAAGAACTGTGAATTCAAGTGGAATCCTGATTGCCAGTTAGCCTTTGAGACTCTGAAAACAAAAATCTTCGAAGCACCTATTTTAAGGGGACCTAACTGGAAGTTACCTTTTCATATTTCAACAAATGCCTCGGATACAGCTCTAGGAGCAGTATTGGGACAAAAATACCTGATTCCTTATGCCATCTACTATACCAGTAAAAATTTGACTCCTTCAGAGTTAAACTATACTGTAACTGAAAAATAATTTCTAGTTGTTGTTCATGCCATAAACAAATTCAGACACTATATAACAGGCTATGAAACTTTTGTTCACACAGATCACTCTGGAATTAGATATTTAATGAAC
Organism: Pinus albicaulis; assembly: GCA_034641835.2. Classification (NCBI taxonomy): domain Eukaryota; kingdom Viridiplantae; phylum Streptophyta; class Pinopsida; order Pinales; family Pinaceae; genus Pinus; species Pinus albicaulis. Next base: position 6,115 of record JAXQQM020074816.1, on the reverse strand, counting down.
AAATCAATTACTAATGGAAGAGTCATAAGATGGTTATTGCTTTTACAGGAATTCAACATTACCATTCTAGATAGGCCTGGAAAACAAAACATAGTAGTTGATTTCCTATCTAGACTCCAAAACATCAAAGAAAATACTCCAGTTGAAGATCAATTCCCCGATGAATATCTTTTTGCAATTTCTACTCAAACTCCTTGGTTTGCTGACATTGCTAATTATTTAGTTTCAGGAAAATTTCCTTCAATAATGAATGTTAGAGACAAAAGAAAGGTCATTTATGACAGTGCAAAATATTCATGGGTTGCTAATGAGTTATACAAAACATGTCCAGATTTTATCATTAGGAGATGTGTTCGAGAAGATGAGATGCCTGAGATCCTCAAGGCATGTCATGATGAACCTTATGGTGGACACTTTGCTGATAAAAGAACAGCTTATAAGATCCTTCATTTAGGATATTATTGGTCATCCCTTTTTAAAGATGCTAAAGAGTATGTCAAAAGGCGTGATAGTTGCCAAAGGGTAGGGAAACCTTCTCCCTCCAGGGGAGATGCCATTGCAGCCTCAGGGAAATTGTTAGAGATCAAAAAGCTCAATTTACATCAAAGCTAGTGGAACAAATGATGGAGAGGTACACAATCAGACACAGAAAATCTACTCCCTCTCATCCAAAAGCAAATGGTCAAGTGGAATCTACCAATAAAGTCATTGAAGGGATCCTAACCAAGACTGTCCATTTACATAGAAGAGATTGGGTAGACATGCTTCCTGAAGCTTTGTGGGCCTATAGAACTACATGGAGAATCAAAACAGGCCATACTCCTTATGAACTTGTTTATGGAAAACAAGTTTTGTTTCCCATAGAGTTTCAGATTCAAACTTTTAAAATGACAGTACAGCTAGGACTTGATCTAACAGAAGGCACAAAAGCACAGATTGGATCAGATTAATGAATTGGATGAGATCAGACAAGATGCAGTTCAGAAAACAAGTATAGTCCAGCAGCAAAGGACTAGATGGCATGATAATTATATCGAGGAAAAGAAGTTCAAAGAAGGTGACTGGGCTCTCTTGTTTGATTCAAAGTTCAAAGATTTTCAAGGTAAATTCCAAACACATTGGCTTGGACCATATGAAATTGTGAATTTTTTTTACAATGGAGCAATAAAAATCAGGACAATAGATGAAGAAGAGGTCACTTTTCTTGTAAATGGTCATAGATTGAAGCTGTATCATAAGCCATTTTCAACAGAAGAATTTGTCAAGAGATTTCAGGAAAACAATGATGTGAATTTAATGAAGAAGAATTTTTCTTCTTCATCAACTTAGTTGAATTTTCTGAATTCAAAAGCATTAAATATATATATATATATAATAAAGTATAAACATGAAAACTAATCACTGATTATCATGTTTATACAGAAAAGATAGAATGAAAATCAGAATCTTTCTGACACTTTAGCTTTTCAAATTTGTTCTTTTTCTGCAAGTAGCTATTACAAAATCATATGCGCAAACCCATATTTCACTTATGATTCATTTCATTCCATTCATCCATACTCCACTTCATTCCATACTTCATTCATTTCATTCCATTCATCCATACTCCATTTCATTCCATTCATCCATACTCCACTTCATTCCATACTTCATTCATTTCATTCCATGGTCTACCTCATTTCCATCTCAGAGTTTTAAGATTGATTTCTTTCTACAATTGAATAATACAAATAATAAGTTGCAGGTCACCTTTCATACTTCACTTCACTTCATAATTGTGATTCATTTCATTCCATTATTCACTTCACTCATACTCCATTACACCATATTTTATTATCCATTTTTAACTCAATTCATACAACATTCCATTCATGCTTCAAACCATTCCATTCCATGTTTCAAGACTTCTACAGGTACATTCTGTAATCAATCAGACATTCTGCAGCCAGAGATCCTGAAGGCACTATCCAGTAATCACTTGATTTAGCAGCAAATTGATCCTGCATATCCAAGACAACAAGAAAAATCAAAGGAGTTATGAGGACTGAAGATAAATGATTTTCAAAGGAGGACAAGGCATATCAAAACCACAAAAAATCAAAGGAAAGGCAAAGGTAAAATTTATGAAATTATTATGGTGACAGATCATGAAAGTTTTAGCATAGTTAAGTTATGTATGATTCAAAAAGTTATTTTAATTAGTCGTATTGATCATGCCTATCAAACCTATCATAAAAACTTTGGACAAAATCCTTTTCAATCCGCCATTCTAAATCATCATTTAAAACTTAACGGTTAAGTACTGAAGTGACCTAATCAGTCACGTCACTAGCCCGAAGCATTTAGTGATGATTTTGAAATTACATGAGAATTTTTTTCCACGGTCTTTTCTTCCGTGATAGCTCTCAACTCATTAATCCGTGTGAATCATCCTCACCACATTATACTCATTTCATAACCACTCCATATCATTTCTTTTTGTAGCCAATTCTCAGCTATTACGGTCTGTAAAACAGAGGAAACATCTTTGGAGTAAAAACATCTCTTTAACATCCATTTTCACCGTGAGCAGAGGAACAGTAATTTGAAGGTTGAGAAAGGAAGCTATGGGTCTCATAGTAAGATCCGAACCAGTTGGGACCAAGTACTTGGAAGGTTATTCACAAATTAGAGAAATTCTACAGCAGGCTGGGTGGTTACAATTTTTGGAAAAATTTAATGGCTTTCATAAAGAGGTAACCAAAACATTTGCACGGTCCTTCAATGGAGCAGAGGTCGAAATAGGAGATATTAAATTCACTATTACAGAGGCTTTCATTGCAGAAGCAACAGAATTACCCAGACAAGGAGAACACTGGTTCAAAAATAGGGAATTTCATAATGAGGCATGGATGCAAATACTCAAAACACCAGGTATGGATGTTTCCATTTTTAAGAAAGGTATTCCTAGCTCGGCACTGAAGAATAAATGGAGGAATATGTTGCTCATTTTGCAAAAAATTATCACTTGTGAAGGAAGATTTGGTACCCTCTATGTTTATCATATTCGGTTAATGATGAATTTCTTAGATGAAGAAATCAATTTGCCCTTTTTCCTACTTCATAGTCTGAAAATAATGGCCTCTAATGTTCAAAAGAGGGTTCAATTTCTAGAAACCACTTTGTATCACCATGGTTTAGTTAAAATCCTAATTGAACATCATTTGAGAAAAACGGGAGATAATTGGGATGAGTTTCTAGTGAGGAACCACTTTGAAGAACCCAAAGAATCTCCACCTAGAAGCAAACCTACAAGAAGAAGCAGGAGAAGGAAAATTTTTGAAGTTGATGAAACTAAAACTGGTAAGTCTATATAAGAGGACAGTGAAGAGAAATTTTTTGAGAAATTGACTGAAATTATGAAGCAGCTTAAAGAGGAAAATATGATAAGAAGGTATGCCAAGGAGAGAGGTGAAGGACCATCTCAACCAAGACGGAGCCATAGACTCAAAGGTATATTGAAGAAAATAGGGGTTAGAAAAACGGGAATCATAAACATTGAGGATGAAGAAACACCTACTGTTAGATCACCTGAGTACCAACATGAAGAGGATATTGATGAAGGAGCTCCAGAGATAGACCCAGCACAGCAACAAATTTATAATTATGTTGAGACATTAGAGAAGAGAGCCTTGGAAAGTAGAGACAGAACTCCTAGCCCACCAAAATCTGCAATTGATGTACTAAGAAGAGACAAATATGAGTTAGAAGTGCTCAATATGCATATCAAGAATGAGAATGAAATTTTAAGGGAGCAGGTTAAGTTGAAAGGTGAGATGAATACAACTCTGTCTCTACAAATGAAAAAGTTGTACAAGGCCAGTGCAAAATTGAAGAAGAAAAACAAAAAGTTAAGTAGAGCACTTACAAATTTGAGATTCAAGTTGATCATAAGGAAGCCCAAGTGGCCATTGACTGTCAGGCAAAGCAGAAGAAGGGGCCTAGATGTCCTAACAGAGGTCTCAGAGTACATGGATTAGTTGCATGAGGACATGCAAAAGCCTTGCAGTGGGGGTATGTTGAGCCCCAAAGATGTCCTTCTTTTCCACCACATTTCACTTCATTTCCTTTGTCCCTCATCAATTACAGGCTTAAATGATCAATAGGATTGATTAGGATTACTTTAAGAATGTATATAATGACTAACTTGTTATGTTTTCATGATTTTGTTGTTGTAGTAATTTTTTACTAGACTCGGCTACAGAACGCAGTCATTCTGTAGCCAGTCGCCTATTCCGCAGCTATCTTCATGTTCATGCAAGTTCTAGGTGTCACCTCAAGGAAAAATGCATATGGTCGTATTCCACATCACTCCCCCATCATTTCTTGCTCTCCACGAAGTCTGAGCTCGAGTCTACAGGTGGTTATGCACGTGGGAAACCAAAACTAGGAGATAGACTTCTAATAGGACAAGGACTGTACAGATGTCCTTAATCATAGTACGAGACCACCACCAGAGTTCTAGTTTGATTTTAGTTGGGAAAGACATTTATTCCTATTTTATCTCAAAGACAGTTATGTAATTTTTTTATAAGTATGGCTCGGGAGACCGAGAGACAGCTAGCTAGATTTTGTTTTGTTGCTAGATCTCAGAAGACCGTAATACTCTGTTTTTTGAAGAATTTCTCCTTTAATGAAAGAAGCATCACTTTATTGCAAGAGCTGAGTCAATCTTAAGTAGATTTGCGTGCTAATCCGGTGGTAGAGGGCCCCTGCTACCTGAGAAGCTTTGTTCATATGGTTTAGATAAGTAACTTAGCCTTGTTTCATTCCTAGTTTAATCAATTTTCTGAACTTTTTGTTTTTATACTTACTTGCAGTGGATGCCACAGTCAGTCTTATCCTTACAAACTATTCCAAAATACCACTAACATTGGATGAGATATAACTGTAGTATTTTAGGAGTTAATTGCATTTTTTTTTCGAAACTTTATGTTTTATTCTCATTTTCATTGAAAGATACAGCCAGAATTGTTTTTACAAACTATTCCAAAATATCATTCATATTGAACGAGATAGGGCTGTAGTATTTCACAGAATTAGTTTCATTTTAGTTCAGTTGAAATACTCCGGAGGTAGATGTCACTCTAGTTTAATTCTTTCACTATATTTCAAGTTTGATAATGGCACTCTAGTTCAACTCTGTTCACTGTGTTTCAAGTTAGATTAGTGGCATTCTAGTTCAGTTCCAGTTCACTTTATTTCAAGTTAGGTTAATGGCATTCTATTTTAGTTGTGGTCACTGTGTTTCAAGTTTGATCAATTGCATTCTAGTTCAGTGATATCCATTGTTCTTTAATTTGTATTAACTGTCAAAATTAGACTTCACGGCCTTCATTGTTTACAAACTACTCTTGTTCTGACTTTCTATTAATGCATCATTATATGGACAGGAATTAGTGATATCATTTTAAGGCCTTGATTGTTCTACAATCTTTTGCAATTTCACAAATAAGCCTTTTCCCAAAAACTATTCTAGAAAATCTCTAACTTTCGAATGAGGCTTGGTAGTGATAAGTTGAGCTGCAGAATGGATTAATCTTAGCATTACAAGTTAATTCAGAGTAGAAATCTTATTGTGCTACAAATAAATCTTTTCCAATTGTGTTCCAATAAACTTCTAGCCATGGATGAGATTCTTTGTAATATTGTAAGATGATTGTTTACTTAGGAGAACCTCATTTGCACTAAACTTGTCCTTTTCTCAAGCTATTCCAACATATTTATAATGAATGAATTGGATGAGTTCATGTTATGAGTTATTGAGTTCATGTTGTGATTTATTTCCTTGCTATGAGTCATTATCAAGCTTTGCATTTTCTGTTCTTTAGTGCCATACATAGTTTAGAATAGGTTTTGCTCTGTTTTAGTGTAACCATCCACTTCTCTTTACCAACACTTAGTTCTTTTCCTTTTTAACATAAAACCATAAAACCAAAAACATCAGGAAAACACTAAACACAACGTAGTGAGAAACAGATACTTAGGCACATATATTGCACCTCACTTCAGCAGTTTACTAGCCCTGGTTGACAATTTATGACCTCAATTTAGGAACACTAAGTTGAGCACACAA